>WEDG01004642.1:0-182481 GCA_017591395.1 Schistocephalus solidus
GCGTGCCTTGACCTTGACCCCAGGCATTTCTGAGTCTTGTAGGTCACCAGCCCATAATTATGGTGACTAGTCCTTTAAGTAAATTTTCCTGTCTATATGCATAGCAGGTAGTCGAAGGAGGTTCAGTTTTAAAGCAAATTCTTTAAAAATTGTAAAATTCTGTGTAAAATAAAGACGCAATCGGAAAAATTTGAAAATGTAAAATTATCATGATTTTTTAAATTAGTTTTAACAGTAGAAAAAAGCTGCTTTTTAAATGATTGATATATAAATCATTACATTAAGAGCCTTGCGTATAGCCAAACAAGAGGTATTTCTGAGTCTTGTAGGTCAATAGCCCCTAACTATGGTGACTAGTCCTCTAAGTAAATTTTTCCTCTCTATGTGCATTGCAGGTAATCGTAGGAGGTTCAGAAATGGACGTGAAATAACTACTCGTGAGTGAACTGGCCATCGCCATCATCGGAAGCCCACGCAAAGTACGTTTGGATTTGAAGCTCGCCGGGAGGCCGCGGCGTAAAACGCAATCAAAATACACATGCGTGAATGAAGATTCCCGAATTTGGCGTTATCAGGGCCCAAGGGATCGGGGGAAAGCTTATGAAAGCAAGAATAACCCAGTACATCATGCACGTTGAATTTCAGATAGTTATTTTAGAGTTATCGGAAGGCAGTGAGATCTATATTGTCCAGATACCTAGATATTTGTGCGTATACACTTGTTTTAGTGAAGTCGTATTCATGCCCTTCTGATGTTTTGGGCAACGGATCCAAACAGCTTCCAAATTCATGGCGGGTTTTGATGTTTTCGCCTCTTTGTTGGTGGACTATGCAGTCAGCAAGGTCGCATCACCGTGATGATCTCATGACGTCTACTTTCCCCTCGTCATTTCGACCCTGTTGTCCACGATGTGTTCCTCGTTTCTCACCTATGTGGTTGTTATAAACAGTAGCTCTGGCTGTTATATTATCTCTCACCAGACAAGGAGCGTTCCGAACCCTCAGACGCTGTCAGCAACATCACAGTACTATCCAATTGCATCGTACCAATCCCATCAAATCAAGTTTGTAATGATGGGGCCCTCTGGGCCTTAAATATGCAATTTTTATTTATAAATATGCGACTACACATTTGGATAAACTAAACGGTAGAATCCACTCTATGGACCTAACAACAAGAGTTTAATGTCTTTTCCTTAGTTTCTGTACGCGTTCAACACAACTCATTACATTTATAACCTTTTAAGGGTCGTTACACGTGTTTCGGGCCTGAAAGTCTACCAAAGCCAGTTATTTTTCAATGCACCCCTATGATTGAATGCTCCAACACCAAGGGCTCAGGTTGAAGCTACACCGATAATTTAGATATTTAACCTCGCACCGATAGAATTATGGCCAAAACTACCCAGATGAATGGCTTTATTTCTTATACGTTCTAACTTCCTTAAACTTAATTAGGACCTTATAAATAAATAAATTGCATATATAAGGCACACAGGGCCCCATCATTACAAACTTTTTTTCATGGTATAAATTAATATAAAGAAGATAATTGCTACAGTATGTGAACAGCCATATGAACAGCAGAAATTCGTAGTATGGTAGGCATATATCAGCCAGAAATATTTGCCATTTTTAAAACAATAGTCAACAATCATTGGAATAAACGGTGAACTAGGAAAGAAGCAGTTACAAAACCTCCTACGTATAAATCGGGGACGGAGTTTGGCTAGCCGCCAATTTCAAAAAAAAACTAGGAGAAAAACAGCTTCTCTAAAAATTAATAGCTAGAGTTGACGGGATTGGTACGATGCAATGGGATAGTACTGTGATGTTTGTTGACAACGTATGAGGGTTCCGAACTCTCCTTGTCAGGTAAGAGATAATAAAACAGCCAGAGCTACCAGTGGACGATTATTCCAGATGAAAGCCTATTTTGAGGCAAACAACTGAGGACGGTTAGTTGTGGAGCTAGTGGGGGTGAAATGATCATGGAGGAATTATGAGTGACATATTTTTAATTTTGAAGTTGAAAGGACATTGTTTTCTCACCCAGAAAATAATTTACTTTCTGTTTAATTTCATAGGGAAGGGAGGATGAAGTGGCGAATGGGATGTCAGGTCCTTCGACACAGCCCTGAAGCAACGTTGCTTCGATTATATTTCTTACGAACAATTCAGAAATCATTTTCGTACATTAACATTTTTATAGCATTTTTGGCAAAATAAAATTTTCATGCTTACGCAGCCTTCCATAAGTAACCTTACCACGGTTAGATTTTAAAGAAGAATTTAATGGGAATCGTTGTTTGAACGTAGACCTAGGATGGGTTCTAGTGAGCGGTTGAAAATTTAGGTACGCATTTTCTGATCCGATTCGATTTTGAAACAGTCGGTCAACGTCGGATACGATTCGCATTCGAAATGCTCTCAGGGAGGTTATTAATTTTGCTGAAGTAATCGCTGCTGTCGGAATACTTGCTGAAATAACTGTAGGTGTCTAAATCGATTCGAGTCATATACATATGAAAAGAATATATGTATATATGTATATGTATATATGAAAAGAATCTAAAATAGAGCATGTATGTATTAATGGCTCCGTTTGCGTAATTTGTGCACCCAACTAATATTTACAGGCGTGATACGTTAAAAAGTTTGATGCGGTTTTGTAATCAGATCTCTGTAGCATTTTATTGGAGGCATTAATTGATTTATTTTTAGTGTTAAAAAGGGCAACTCGCGGCTATAATAGACAAAGAAAACCTGGAATTTCTGATTGTAGTAAAGTTAATGCTATTATCTCGACATTATTTGTTTAAGTTATTTTTAACGTCAGAGAGGTCTACTTATGGATGTGATAAGAGAGGAAAGGATTAAATATTTATGATAATGGTACGTTTATGCAATTATTGTGTTTATACGATATGAAATTCTTTTTCGAACCTGACGTTGATTCGGTAATTGGTGTCGACAGATCTCTAAAGGTGTATTGGAGGCATGCTAATATTTGTTGCCAAAATAATTTTTGCGTCGCGCGTCATTTGAATTCGGTTTGAAAGTCGCTCGTCTCCTAGCGTTTTGATATTTCAATCATTAATCGGTACCCGAAGTTACGCCTCGATGAAATAAGCTGAAATCTGACCTGTGGAATACCTTCCACTTTAAGATAAGTCGAAAATTTTAACAAGTGGGTCAAACGAATTATTCAAATCTGCCAACATCCTCTTCTAATTAATTGTATGTGGAAGTCATCTGATGGTTTCTAGATTGATTGATTAGAAAACCCTGCTTGGATATTCAACTTACTGTGTCAGAATTGGCGGATTCCATACGTTGCAGAAGGCCAGGTGGGTAACTTGACCCCAGTGCGATTAAGGCATGGCTCCCAGTGGGGCCTTATAGCTCAGTTGGCTAGAGTGTTGGCTGTACTAAAGCCTTCCCCTTGCTGGCGTAGGTTCGAATCCAACAGAGGGTACCGAGGTTTTTACAAGTGGGTCAAACGAATTAGTCAAAATTTCCTTAAATCCTGTACTTATAATAAATTTATTGATGCAACACCTCTTGGGCCTCATTTATCGCCTTAGAACACTGGAAAAACGATTGCAAACTCATTCTTTCTGTTGCCATTAATATACACATTACTCTCACAGCGGATTTCAAAAAGCTTAATGAATGGAGCAACTAATGGCAAATGCCATTCTCCCCGACCGAATGCAACCTAATGATCTTTAGTCCACAAAAACTGCCACCGATTATTTTTTATGATTACAGAATAAAAGAATCACTATCCATGAAATACTTAGGACTGAGCTACACAAATACTCCAGACATATTCCCTCACGTTGTACGAATATCACCAAAAGCCACTAGCCTATGCATATGGATATGTAAAAATTTCACCTCAAATAATCTAAAGACATATCTTTATAAAATGTACGCATTACCTCTCCCGTATTACTGCTCAATCATCTTTGGTATAATAAACCCAGATGGCCGAAAGAAATAAGAAGCCATTCAAAGATGCTTTAGCAGCTCTTTTTCCAAATGTGATGACACACAAGGTTCATAAAAAAAGTTTCGCGCATCGCTGGACATCGGTCGGAAATTCGCTCGTCTCGTAGTGGTTTTTATATTGATAATTAATCGGTGCCTGAAGTTACGCCTCGACGAATTTAACTGAAATCTGACATGTGGGAAACGTTCCGCTCTAAGGTGAATCAGAAGTTGAATACTATTTGAAGTTTTTGAACACGCTTATGAAAACCATATTGCTATATAAGTTTTTTAGTTTCGTTGTAACTTAAGAATCCAAAGCCTCACACAATTTCATCAAATTAAAGCCCAAACAATGATAGATACCAAAGTAACTATCGATCAAATTGACCTTTATGCCATCTCACATGTAGAGTAATTTATAGAGAAACACGAATCTCTATTTACGATCCTCGATTCTCTGTTAAATGGAAACTCATTTACAAATAAACTCACCAGATTTCTACAAATATAGTCTATCGTACATTTGGTTTCCTCCGAAGTTGCCGATAGATCAAAACGTAGAATTAATATAATAATCTGCAATTTCCCACAAGCTAAAAACCCAACGTCAACCATACATCGAACTATACACTCCTGTGGCCTTAACATCCAAATAGCTTCCATAAAATGTCTGAACTCAAAAAGCCACAATAGACCAGTATTAGTAACATTCTTTACCCAAACCGAGGTTAGAATTGTATTAAATATTCCTGCATTAAAAAAAGTTTCTTAACCCTTAAATCCTTCCCCGGTCCAGACTTAACACCAATGCAGGTAAGACAACTCTGGAATAAAAACATAGAACAGAAAAGAATAATAAACACAGCCTTCTTTTAGTCGAGCATGCAACGTATTCTTCTACCTCTGACACCCACGACAAACAACGCACAATTGCAAAAGCAGTTAGAAAGGGGAGGTCATAAACAGCCAAAACTGAAAGTCCAATACACTTACAGCAGGAAATGAGACGCTGGACTCAGTCAAAATAACCTTCTAGATAATAGTACAATGACTATAGGGACACCAATAATGACACAGCAACACTGCGAAACGAGCAAAAAATAACCCATAAAGATCACCACCCGAACTATGAAAACTCCAACACATCCGTGTCAAGTCCTAAAGACTCAGAAGGACGCGAATGTAGTTATCCTATCCCAAATGCATTATTAAGCACACCGTCTCAACCAAAAGCCCTATTTATAAAGACCAATTAATTAGGTTTTCCCCAAAAAACGTGCGCCCTTCGATATCGGTTTTAAATTTTTGACCTCCGAGGAATTTACCCCTTTCAAGATTTCAGTCTACTGGTCACTCTTGCGGTCCTTATTTATTAAGCTTTGGATTCTATTTGACATACTCTTCATTCTCATAAGACTACTACAGGACAACAGCTGAAAGGTCCGATATCCTCCTCTTGTGCACTTCTCACCAGCAACTCCATGAGATCTTCCAGTCTACAGAGGGCTGAGTCATTTCGATATTTTTAACATCCTTTATCCTTTTTGCCATCTATCATAGAAGTCAAAAAATACCCTTCGGGAATTGTGCAAAATACATGGTACCGCCGACGTTCGAACCAGGGCACCAGTGTGTGGGAAACGACGGCGATAATTATGATAATAAATTGTATATTTAAGACCAAGATGGCCCCATCATTACAAAATTAGTATCGCTGCATAAATATTAACAGCAGAAATGAACAATATGGTAGGCATGTCCGATTCAGAACGATTTGCCATTTTTAAAACAATAATCAACAATCTTTGACATATACGGTGAACTAAAAAAGAAGCAGTTAAAAAAACTCCTACGATTAAATCGGAGACGGAGTTCAACGAGCCGCCAATTTAAAAAAATATTAGAAAAAACTGCTTCATTAAAAAAATTAATAGCTAGATGCAATGGGATAGTACTGTGATGTTGCTGACAACGCTTGAGGGTTCGGAACGCTCCTTGTCATGTGAGAGATAATATAGCAGTCAGAGCTACTGTTTGTAACCACCAGTGGAGGTGAGAGAGGAGAAACTCATCGTGGGTACCAGGGTCAAATCGAGGAGGGGAAAGTAGAGGTCATGAGATCATCATCGAGATGCGACCTTGCCGACTTCATAGTCCACCAATCAAAGAGGCGAAACCATCAGATCCCGCCTTGATCATCAACTGAACCTGGAGATCATCGTCGGGGTTGCAAAATCGGAGGAAAGTATCAAGGTTGACTAGAGTTGGGATGCTAGTTTAAAAGGGGGGACGAAAAATTGAATGCAAAGGTTGACTCTGCAGAGGATGGTGGAAATATAATTAGAGACCAATATAATATCAATGGAGCTGCCTCAAATACCAGAAGGACCCTTTTCGAAATCTAAAATTTGCGAGTTTTGGGAAGGAAACAGACAAAAGGACTTTATATCTTCCGAAGTTAAATGTTTGCGTAATTTTGTTTTGAAAATAGCTAATCTATACGACAACCTAATTTGATCCCACAACCTTTTTTTCAGAACAGGCCGGGAGCACCCGCCCCCTTTGTTCAGTGGCCCGTCAACCACTTAATGAATTAGCCACCCTCCCTAAAAAACAACCACCTTGCCCGCTTAAACTGTTCATTCTAAATGCCAGATCCTTACTCAATAAAATGCCCCTGATTCAAACTCTAGTCTTTGTTCACTGTCCAGATATCGTTATAGTAACTGAAACATGGGCAACACCTTCCGTAGCCGACCCCGAACTCTCTCTTGTAGGTTATACTTGTACTCGAAATGATCGCCATGACAGTCGTGGTGGAGGAAGTTGTATCTATATTAAGCAAGCGCTGGCATTTCGGACCTTAGACCAACCAAAATTAACTGCGGTTGACGAGAGCTGCTGGCTTAAAATTTCCTTAAAAAATAGGAATTCTTTACTCATTGGCTGTGTCTATCGCCCGCCCAATTCCAGCGAGGATTTCGAGCTTTGTCTCTCACAAGCATTCCATGCCGCAGTTGACTTAAACTTAAGGTATTGCTTAATTGCAGGTGATTTCAACCTTACTGACATTCACTGGTTTCCGGTCCCCTCCGGCCCTATAAAGTTCGAGGACTTACTCGAGGCCGTAGATATTGGCATGTGGACCCAGGTTGTTGACTTCCCTACCCGAGGTTCAAGCATACTTGATCTAATCTTCTGCAGAGGTTGCCTGCCTTTGACAGTGTCATCATTAGGCCGACTTGGGAGCTCAGACCATGATATCGTTGTTTCTACACCACAACTCGAAACCGATGAAACGCTTTCCAAAAAATATAGCTCTTTCTTTGATTTTCGATTAGCCACTTTCGACATAATTATTGATGCATATAAAATCCCATGACTGGTATAATTTCTTTATGTGTAAGGATGTGAACACTTGTACCGGTATGATTTACGAAGTTTTGGATCCACGTATTCCTCGTTTTATTCCCCGTAAGAAATTAATTAATGTCACGGATGAAGTTTATCTCCCTTTATCTTTTCGCCGTAGGTTGCGTAAACTCTCTCGTCGATTCCATTTGGCCAAACGAAATTTCCGTTCTGCCCTTGATTCACCGTATTTTTGAGCAGGCTAAGCGAAAAAAACGGCTAGCCGAAGAAGTCATATATGTCGAAAACCGTTCGTTAAATGTCGCGAAACTTTTTTCACGCGCAATCAGAACCCATAGTAAAACATGGCATCCCGTACTACTGGACTCCGTTGGCAATCCTGTAGTCGATGACAAATTGACGGCTGATAGTTTTAACGTTTTCTTGTCCAGAACATTTATTGAAAATTCGAACACTCCCCCTCCGCTCATCCAGGTTTGAACCAGTGCCGTCCTCGAGAACATAACTGTTACCCTCTGGGACGTAACCGTAGCCATTCGACGTTTTCGTCAATCTTATAGTCCTGGACCAGATGGCGTACCGATCAGTATTATAAAGGCGGATGCTAATGATATTTTCCCGTCACTTCTATGTCAGATATTTAATCTAGCTCTGGAAAGTGAAACCTTTCCCAGTGCATTGAAGGAATCGCACATTCTACCTATCCCCAAACACGGCCAATCTACGTCATTTGACGATTTTCGGCCAATCAACACACTGTCCGCAGCTTCGAAAATCCTGGAGACCTTGATCAAAGATAAGATGATGTATCATTGAACTGAGAATAACCTATAGAAAGCAGCCTAGCATGGGTTCCTCAAAACAAGGTTTTGTGACAACTGTCAGCTCTCTTTCTTTGATCAATTTCTACAATCTAGGGATAATGGCTTTGCAGTTTACAAAGTCTATTTCAATTTCACCAAGGCCTTCGATCGGCTTGACCACGCCCTTCTTCTCCTGAAACTTTCCTCTTTCGGTATATGCGTTAAAATTCTGCGCTTGATATCTTCTTACCTGAGCTCTCGTTCACAACATGTTAAGATCTCCAATGCTATCTCAAACTCGGCGCGTGTGAGGAGTGGAGTTATTCAGGGAAGTTTGCTAGGCCCGCTTTTATTTTGTCTTTTTGTCAATGATGTACCAGCTTTATTTCGGAATAGTAGGCCCTTTATGTATGCTTACGATTTAAAAGTTGCCTATCGATACAAGCCGGCAGATAGCAACACCATGCTTGATCTATTAAAAACTGATCTCGGGGCCTTTGCCCAGTGGTGCTGCACATGGCACCTTTCCCTTTCTTGGCACAAATGTTCCGTACTGGTTGTCGGCGACGACCATTAGCCTCATCTAAGCATAGATGGTCACGATCTAAATGAACCTGGCGTTTTTAAGGACCTGGGCATATCATATTCCAACGGTCTCAAGCTTTCAGAGCATTGCGCCCTGATTGTCTCCAAAGCACGCAGAACTGCCGGGTTTATCCTCCGAAATTTTAAAACTTTTGATATTAGACTCCGCCTTTATAAAATGTACGTTAGACCTGGCCAAGAATACTGCTCGTTTCCATTTAACCTTCTGCGCGCTAGTGAACGGAAGAAAATAGAATCGGTCCAGCACTTCTTCACAAAAAGAATTTTATCGTTGGAGCACCGTAATCTGTCGTAGCTAAGAACGCTGTGGGCTTGTAAACATTGATCCCTGATGGTTTCGCCGAGTGCGGAAGGGACTATTTTTACTGTTGAAGCTTTTGAATAGTCATAAATTTAATCCCCTTACGACTGTGAGGCAGCTTGACTACCCTAGGCGCAGCAGTCATCGCAATGTCTTTTTATTTCTTCCATTAGCTCGCACAGTTAAGTATCGTCGGTTATTTTCGGTAAACGCCATAGCCATGTGGAATAAACTTCCTCATAATATAAAAATTCAGCGAAGTTATTCTTGGTTTAAGATAACTATTACTAGTTTTTTTGCATTCAGAACAGTTTCCATGAATTCTGGGCGCCGACACGGTAGAATCTGTTTTCCTGTTCGACGGAGTGCGCGGCATCTGAACCCGATCCCAGTTGTTACCTTGAGGGAAACGGCACCGTCTCTGCAGCCTGCACCCGTTGACTCCTTTGGCAGACAGTGAGCAACCGTACACGGATGCACTCTTGCCTGGGGCAGAATCCCAGTTCCTAGCAAAGACAGAGAGACTGCATAGAGACTGCAATTGTGTTAGCCCTTCCCTGATCTGAACTGCTTTCATTCTTACAGGTGGCAGTTTTTTCTCCTGAATAACATAAAGATAGGAAAAACACTTATAATGATATATATTCAGGAGTTTTTTTCACTGCCAACCTTAACCCACTGAATATTTCATCTGATAATGCCTGTTAACCGGCATTAAATACAAATATTGTTATAACAGTGAATATAAGATAATTACAGATGATTTAAACCACTCATAAATTAATTGGATCAAGAACTCAGCCCCAACCAAACATGATGAACTGTCATCTTTCATTAGATTTCACAACTGGACTCAAATAGCCGATAAACCCACCCGAGGAAACATCATACTTGACATTATTCTCACCAGTGATATTTGGCCTATGACAGCATAACGTTTCATAATGATCAAAAAAGAATAATATCAATGCTACTTCTAAACATAAAACCAGCACATGGTTCTAACATCAGTCAAATAAATCCTCAAAAACGTGACCCGGACTCAAGGGACAGCTCTATTAGATCATTAGAGTGCAGTCCATAACTTCTAACAATAGAAGCAATTAACCTTCGATAGGCTACGCTTAACAGTATAAGAATTACCCTAGTAGAATAAAGTTTCCCTCGTAAAAAGCCGAAAATACCGAATTTTCTCTCAAACGACTTTAAAAAATCTATAAAAAAGTACACGACTCCCGCGTTATTTACTTATCAACACTGTGACGAAATAAAGGAATCCCGGGCCTAGCTACTGAAATGGAAACAAAAAGCTGATAACTGCAGAACACCGTGCGCTTTATTCCCCAACAGTCCAGGTTTTCAAAAGAAAATAAAAAAATACCAAAAATCAGGGCCTGAATTTATGCTCACAGACAAGGGACAAATAATAACAAATGACAACCAAATAGTGAATCTATTCAACAAGTACTTCTCCACAAACTATACCGTAGAAAATGAACTCATCCCAAAATCAACCGAACTAAACATCTTTAACCTTAGTGAGATTTATTTTAGTGCAGAGACAGTAAAAAGAGCTATCTGACAACTACCCAAGTCTCCATCTTATGGGACCGATAAAATCCCTCCATGTATAATTAACCTTATGATACATGCCCAATAATCTTCGCTAAACTATTCACGTTACTCAAGCAAATGCAATTTTCCAGACATATGGAAATATTCTTGCTATCTAACAACTACCCAAGTCTCCATCTTATGGGACCGATAAAATCCCTCCACGTATAATTAACCATATGGTATATGCCCCAATTATCCTCGGTAAACTATTCACGTTACTCAAGCAAATGCAATTTTTCCAGGCATATGGAAATATTCCAGCATTGCAACAATCCCTAAAAATGGTAACAGATTTAATATCGAAAGCTATGGTGGTGTTCATAGAACAACGATAATCGCCAAAATTCTCGAAAAAAAATTACATTCAAATATTAAATAACTTGACAAACACCAACCTCGTACCTCCCTCCCAACATGCCTTCTTACCAAAGAAGTCAGGCCAATCCTTCCATCTAACTTTTCTCGAAATCATTTCCAGCAACAGAGATGAAGGAAATACGGTGGCCACAGTATACTTCGGTCTAAAAAAAGCCTTCGACAACGCCCCCCATAAAAGGCTTATAACGAAGCTTATAAGCCATGGCATACGTCCTTGCCTACGTGACATTATCACATCTTACCTCCAAACCCAACATCAAGTAGTGCAAATTTGAAACGTCGCAGACCCATCTGATATTATTACTATTGGAGTGCTACAGGGCACCATTTTAGGTCCCCTTCTCTTTGTCATATATATTCATGACCCATTGACCATATCGACCACATTCAACATATTTATATATGCAGATGATTGTGCCCCCTAAACGGGCCACGTGGTAGATGCGCTGGACCAACATGGGGGCCACATTAGGGCACGGCAGGCGTTATTCGGGTTGCGCTCCCATAACAAATGCCGAACATGGAGGTGTGGTGGCATACCTAGGGGCGGCTAGGACTTAAGGGACCCGGCCGCGCCAGCCACCTGCGTCCTCTCCCGCCTCCGGTCTTCTTGACTCTGTCTTGACACCGGGCTCAGGTGGGGGAGGAGGAGAGAGTGCGCTAGATGCAGCGCAAGTCTACTATCACTTTAAACTAAATCACGCGCAAGTCACCGTCCCTGCTCCACTTTCCCATGGAGCATACGGTGGACATCGTCGGACTACGACGGTCGAACTGTCGTCGTGTCGATATGCAGATGATCTAAAACTCGCATATTCGTATAGTGAGCAGACAGTGATTAATAGGCACATTACCATCGCAGTGAATCTCAAAAAGCTTAATTAATGGAGTAACCAATGGTAAAATGCCATTATCACCGACCAAAACAATCTAATGATCCTTGGTAAAAAAAAAGCTACCCATAATTTTCGGGGATTACGAAATAAAAGAATCACTTTCCATAAAAGACTTAGGACTGAGCTTTAAAAATACCCTTGACTTAGTCCCCCACGTTAAACGAAGATCATCAAAAGCCACTCGCCTATGCGGATTCATATGTAAAAATTTCACCTCAAGTACTCTAAAGACACATTTTTTAAACTGTACGCATTAACTCTCCTGGATTACAGCTCAATTTTCTTTGCTATCATACCCTCAGATGGCCGGAAGAAATAAGAAGGCATTCAAAGACGCTTTACCACATCTTTAACCAAATGGGATGGCATAAAAGGTTCATACATTGACTTATACCTTAGATATAGTCTTCAACCGCTCTGGATCAGAAGCCTCCCAAATGGTCTCCTTTCCTGTTTAAGGTCACTATTCGGGAATTCGTTCCAGCATTAGAGATGAAGGAAATACGGTAGCAACTTTTCTATCCCGACGGATGGGATAGAGGAGAAGGAAAAATGGATTTCCTGGAAAAAACCACTTTGTTCTGGGCTGGCAGAAGACAGCAGATTTATAGCTCATAAACTCCCATCTATTTATTTAGGTCTGGGTATTCTCAAACGCTCCGGCCAAAGGCGGAGAGCGTTCTGGGACCTTCTGGCCTGCAACGTAGTTCGTATTGATTGGTCGCATCTCACGCCAGGTACCCCTCGTGGAAACTTCTTGAAAGTTTGGGCCGCACGCGTGCGTAAGGGCTTCACGCGTGGTCAGTGCAGTTACGCACACTGGTTGGTTGCCTGGTTAACTACGCGTCTTTCTCAGCCGGCTTGGCCTGTTTCAGTGTGCACATCAGTGCCCTTTCCGCCTTGGGCCGTGACTCGACTGCGGTTCCCGTCACCGTAACACCTCCCGCTTTAGAAAGGTGGCCCTTATATCGCTTCTTCTTAGGGTCCATGATGAGTTTTTTTCGGCAATTGTGTTTTTATATGGCTCTTACGGACGGGAAGTGGTGTTGGCCTTGTGTCTACTTTGGGGGTCAGAACCTCAAAAGTGTCACATAGCAAATCGAGGGCTATTTGGCCATCCGTGGTGAACCTCCGTCTACGCTGGTTCGCATGTCGTTTAATAAGCCCCGTTGCCATTTCCACCTCGAAGAAAACGCCTCTTAACTTTCTGACAATGCCCTCCACCAACGGTTTCTTGCCAGGGTTATAAATTCGGGCAATCACCTCTTCTTCCTCCCGAAAATAGTATTTTGGCTTATGAGAAACTCGAACCTCAGGTTTTAGGTCTGTTGTCGTACATCAGGTTGTCTGCACAGAAAACATTCGCTGGTGTTTGACCACCACGATCATTTTTCGGGGTGGTTCTGTAGGCCAGAAGGAAAGTGTTGAGGTAGTCCATTTTAACCCCCGCTTTCCACATCTTTATCGTGGTTCTCTTGAAAGTTTCAACAAAACGTTCTGCTTGAACATTCGAATAGGGATGAAATTGCGGTGACATCACATGTTGGATTTCCTATTTCTGGCACAACTGTTGGAACACTTATGACGTAAACTGGGTGCCTTTATCCATCACAAAATCTCTGCGTGGATGCCATATCTGGAGATAAGTTCTTCCATCTTTCTTGCTGTGACCTCGGCATTGGTGGCCGAGACGTCAAAAATTCTAGCCACTTTAACCATGCGTTGACGACTACTAGAAACATTCGGTTTAAAAATGGTTCAGTGTAGTCCATATGGACTCTAGTCCATGGTCTCGTCACCACTGGCCATGGCACGCGTGGTACGTAGGGTGGGTTCTTAGCGAAACGTAACTTCGAACGAAAGATTGTACATCGTTAGCAATTCCTGGCCAATGTACGTACCTTCGCAAAATGTTTAACTGCATCTTATGTTGCCTGGATATACTTGTATTTATAATTTCGATTGTACATAAATAAGTTCAAAATGCGCTATGCCCGTAACCCTTAAAATATAAAATAGAATATGGAAGTAAAATCTAGATGTATATTTACTTGAAAGATACCATTCGACTGGCCAGGAAAGCAATATAGTACAAAACCAACGCTTTGCCTATAGCTATAGATAACGATTCTGACTATTATTTTACTCCATCATTTATCCCTTAGGGAACCTGTGATTTAATTCCCACTTCTGGAGAAACAATAGTAAAGTAAATATAGTACTGCCTACTGTATAGTTGCATATTGCTGGCTCTGCAGTCCAAAATCGTCATATTCCTCAGTCGACAGCGAGCAGCCGTTCGCCGACATACCTGCTGTTGCAGAATACCGGATCCATAACACTGAACGACGAAGTACTATACCGTGCACCTGCGTCAACCCTTCCCTGTCCTGAACTTTAATCACCATAACACTGAATGGAGAGGTTCTTCACCGGGCGCCTGTTAACGCGTCCCTGTCCAGAACATTAATTACTCAATAAGCTGAAGTTTTTTCTCCTGAAAACACATGAAACAACGATCAGGAGTTTTTTTCACTGTCAGCTTGACCCTCTACTGTATATATATATGTTTTTACCTTGCCTGTAAACTGGCAATAAATAAATAAAATAAATAAATAAAATAATCAAAACGAAACTGATGAGGCATCTTGGAGAGAATAACTTGCTAAGTTCATATCAACATGGATTTCCAAGTGGTCGATTCTGCCTCACAAACCTGCTTTCTGTGTGTGTGCTTCTCGGAGTGGCAAACAGTTCAAATCGATGGGTCGCATATCAGTGAACTGATTTCGATTTCCCAGACATGGCAGGGTGCATTTGTTTGAGTTGCAAGACAAGAGCCATTTACGGGACCACTCGTCTAATCGACGAAGATTTTCTTGTAAATCGTATACATTGGGAGCATTGTGGATAAATTTCCAGACTTTTATATCGTCCGAAAACATAGCAAAGTAACAGTCCAATTCCTGAACACAATCATTAATGAACAAGAGAAATAGGATCGGTCCGAGCACTGAACCTTGTGGGACTCCACTCTCGATGACTGTGCACTTTGATCGCGATCCGCCTGCACAGACCACTTGGGAACGACCAACCAGTAAATTCTTGAACTACGTAAGAAGTTTGCCTCCAATACCAAACATTTTCAACTTGTAAAGGAGACACTGGTGTGGAACACTATCACAGGCCTTCTGGAAATCAATGTAGGCCACATGCCCAGTGCCTTTTGCGTCAAGTGCTTTTGTACAGCTTTGCATCGTATAAAGTAAGTTCGTAAAGCACGATCTTCACATACGAAAGCCGTATTGTGCAGTTGCTAAGTTGTTACGGGTTTCTAAATAAATCATCAATTCATTTTTGACAACCTTCTCCATAACCTTGCAACAGATCGAGGTCAGGCTGACAGGTCTATAGTTTGAAGCCAATGCACGACTTCCACTTTTGTGAAGCGGTGTGATGTGGGCTATTTTCCAGTCGGTAGGATGAATTCCCATATCGAACGATTTCTGGCACAGAAAGGATAGCGGTTTCGCCAGCTTTCGAGCGAGTTCGAGGAGTAGCTTTGCTGGAATCTCAACGGGGCCACGGGATTCCTTCTTCAAAACCGCCTCTTCTCGAAAGAGCATATCCTGAATAATTCTCTTCCGAGATCCAGTATCTCTTATACGGATAGATGCCAGTTAGCAAACATTAAATTTCTGTGGGTAAGAAGACTCGAAACCGGTCTCTGCTAACTGTTTCGCGTTAACTCTAGCCCAAATCTCCCACGAATTAACGCTCTCACTTCGGTAGATTGACCCTATGCCACTCGTAATTCCTCCATGATCATTTCACCACCCCTTAGCTCCACAACTAACCGGTCTCAGTTTTTGCCTCCAAATATGATTTCATCTGGAATAATCTTCCACTACAAATTAGGTTGTCGTCCACATTAGCTATTTTCAAAACAAAGTTACGCAAACATTTAACTTCGGAAGATATAAAGTCCTTATTATCTGTTTCCTTCCCTAACTCGCAACTTTTGGATTTCGAAAAGGGTCCTCCTGGTAGTTGAGGCAGCTCCCTTGATATTATAATGGTCACTTATTATATGTCCATCATCCTCTGCAGAGTCAATCTTATATTGGTCTCTTATTATATGTCCATCATCTTCTGCAGAGTCAATCTTTGCATTTACTTTTTGCCCCCCCTCCTTTTAAAGTAGCATCGCCAAGTCTTGACGACCTTGGTACTTTCCCCCGCTTTTGCAACCCTGACGATGGTTGCCAGAATCTGTTGATGATCATGGCTGGTTCTGATGTTTTCGTCTCTTTGATTGGTGGACTATGCAGTCGGCAAGGTCGCATCTCGATGATGATCTCATGACCTCTACTGTCCCCTCTTCGTTTTGACCCTGGTGTCCACGATGAGTTCGTCCTCTCTCACCTCCACTGGTGGTTAAAAACAGTAGCTCTGACTGCTATATTATCTCTCACACGACAACGAGCGTTCCGAACCCTCATACGTTGTCAGCAACATCACAGCACTATCCCATTGCATTAAGCTATTAATTTTTTAGTGAAGCAGTTTTTTTCTCCTATTTTTTTTAAATTGGCGGCTCGCTGAACTCCGCCTCCAATTTAACCGTAGGAGTTTTTTTTACGGCTTCGTTTCTAGTTCACCGTTTATGTTAAAGATTGTTGACTATTGTTTTAAAAATGGCGAATCGTTCTGAATCGGATATGCCTACCATATTGTTCATTTCTGCTGTTAATATGCCTGCTCACATAGTGCAGCAATTATCCACTTTGTATTTATTTATACCGCGATACTAAGTTTGAAATGACGGGGCTCTCTGGGCCTTAAATATACAATTTATTTATTTAACTAGATGGAATAAAAACAGCTTCTCGGTGAAGACCGACTGAAAGAACTGGGAAAAGTGTTCATCTTTGTTTTTATGTTCTGATATCTCGAAACCGTCATCGTTTCTCATAACAGGAATCTGGTTCCTGTTACGTGTGCTTTTTCTTACATAGCTGTAGAACAATTTAAATAATAGTAATAGTTGTATTTAATGCCGGTTTACAGGCATTGTCAGCTGAAATATTCAGTGGGTAGAGGCTGGCAGTGAAAAAAAACTCCCGAATATATATCATTATAAATGTTTTTCCTATCTTATTGTTATTCAGGAGAAAAAACTGCCACCTGTAAGAATGATCGCAATTCAGATCAGGGAAGGGTCAACGCAATTGCAGTCTGTATGTAGTCTCTCTGTCTTCGCTAGGAACCGGGATTCTGCCCCAGGCAAGAAGGCATCCGTGTACGGTTGCTAACTGTCTGCCGAAGAAGTCAGCGGGTGCAGGCTGCAGAGATGGTGCCGTATCCCTTCAAGGTAACACCTGGGATCGGGTTCAGATGCCGCGCACTCCGTCGGACAGGAAAACAGATTCTACCGTTGGATTTTTATATTATGGGGAAGTTTATTCCACATGGCCATGGCGTTTACCGAAAAGAACCGTCGATACTTAACTGTGCGAGCTATTGGAAAAAATAAAAAGACATTGTGATGACTGCTGCGCCGAGGATGGTCAAGCTGCCTCACAGTGGTATGGGGATTAAATGTACGGCTATTAAAAAGCTTAAACAGCAAAAAGAGTCCCTTTTGCACTCGGCGAAACCATAAGGGATCAATGTTTACAAGCCCACAGCGTTCTTGATACGACAGATTACGGTGCTCCAACGATAAAATTCTTTTCACGAAGAAGTGCTGGACCGATTCTATTTTCTTCCGTACGCTAGCGCGCAGAAGGCTAAATAGAAACGAGCAGTATTCCAGGCCAGATCTAACGTACATTTTATAAAGGCGTAGTCCAATATCAATTGTTTTAAAATTTCGGAGGATAAACCCGGCAGTTCTGCGTGCTTTGGAGACAATCAGGGCACAATGCTCTGAAAGATTGAGACTGTTGGAATATGAAATAAGATTGTGAACTGCTCTCTGGAGCAAATCCCTGTCGTAATCCCTTGAACTTTTGAAGATTGAGCTTTTAACCTTGTTCCTTTGAGTTTTACATGCTTGCAAGGCTAAATTTTCATTGGATCGGCAAAATTTCTTCCAAAGCCTTCATTTCCTGTTAGTCTCTCTTTTTAGATCCCTTGTTAACCACTGTGGTCTGTTAGATATCCTAAGTTGAGATGGCGGACAGTGGCATTTTATAAAATTCAACAAACACTCCTTAAATAAATTCAAGTTCTCAGTGACATTCCCGGAGAAGAAAAGATCCCAGTCTATTCGTGATGCCTCAGCTCTCATCTTGCAAGAGTCTCCTCACCATAGATTGGGCCTGGTTTCATTTATTGCAGATTGCACAGAATATAAACCATACTCCCATGAAATTACGGCATGATCACTTTGAGCAAGTAGAGGTAGGCAGTGTACCTCGTCTAAACTGTCAGGATCTTAAGTGAAGACGTGATCAAAACAACTAGCCTGTTGTCCTCCACGCGCTCTCGTTGGAACAAATACATGTTGGGTGAAAAGAGCTTCAAGTTTTGTCTTTAGCAGACGATGATCGAAGGAAAACTTTGAGCTCTGCGCCTGCAGATCGTTCCATCGAATGCTGGGTGCATTGATGTCACCCATGAGAACAACATCAGGTCGACTACTAGTCTCCTTTATGTTCTCCATTAAACAAGTATCAGCCTTGGTGGTTGTCCCCGGTGGTCGGTAGAGAGTCATGACTTCAAGGGACTGCGGTCCCTGCGTCTTTATTTTCAGCCAAAAAGCCTCAATACCATTGCTAATCTTCTCCGTCATTTCACACACTGTGAAATCGCTTTTAACATACATCGCAACTCCTCCACCCTGGCGGTGGGTGCGGTCTCTCCTGAACAGCTGGTACCCGGATAAGGCTTCTTCACAATCGCTGATGTTCTGTGACAGCCATGTTTTTGTGATTGCTATAATATCGGGAGACAGAACGGCTACCTGAATTCTCAGTTCGTCGAGCTTCGAAAACAGACATTGGGCGTTGGTTTACAGAAATTTATGTATGCAGCAGTCAGCAGCGCCAAATTCCGTTTGTCTCGAGTTTGCCAATGCTAATTTGCCGCTGCCATCATGAGCATTGGTTGGTTCCAGAGCAATGTTGCGTTTCTCTGTATCACGCGTCCCCTGTAAATCACCTGATTGTTCTCTCCAGTTGCAAGTCTCCTCTGTATTTCTATCACCTATTCGCGGCGTTTCAAACGTTCTGCTGGAGAGTAGTCCGGCTGAGAAAAACCTGCTTATGAGAGTTTCATAGGTTGGTTTTTCTCAAAAGAAGAAGCTTAGCCTCTTCTTTGAAATTAAATTAAGATTTTATCGTATGTTTGTACTTCCCATTCTTGAATTTTGCTGTCCTTTCTTCGGTTTAATGAATTAATCTAGTCGTTCAAAAATTGAAAATGTCCAAAGACATTTAAAAAAAACTCCTATTTCCGACTCTTTCAACTACTTCCTACTCAACAAGATGGCAGCTAATGAAGATAAAATGTCTTACGGTCAGGAGACGTGAAGCAGGCTTTTGGCTCCTTTTCCAACTAAATAATGGTTCAACTCTCCCCAAGCTTTCTGTCATTACCCCCGTTAGTCTTCCTTATAACCTTAGAAATTCTGCACTAATTATACCTCCCCCTACATCCTCCACGTGTAAACGCTCTCTCTTCTTTGCTTCTAGGTATAGTTTTCTTTGGAATAACTTGCCAATTGAAATAAGTCGTTAACTAGTCTATCTGCATTCAAACGGAACATTTGTGCTCAGAAAGGGAAAGGCGCAATGTGCAGGACCACTGGGCAAACGCCTTGAGATCATTTTTTAATAGATCAAGCACGGTGTCGCGATCTGCTGGCTTGTATCGAAAGGCAACTTTTACATTGTCGGCATACATAAAGGGTCTACTATTTCAAAATAAACCTGGCACATCATTGACAAAAAAACAAAATAAAAGTGGGCCTAGCACACTACCCTGAATAACTCCACTCCTCACACGTGCCGAGTTTGAGATAGCATTGGAGATCTTAACATGTTGTGTACGAGAGCTCAGGCCAGAAGCTATCAAGCTCAGAAGTTTACCACATATACCAAAAGATGAGAGTTTCAGGAGAAGAAGGGCATGGTCAACACGATCGAATGCCTTGGTGAAATCGAAATAGACTAAGTAAAGTGCAAATCCATTATCCCTAGATTGTAGAACATGATCAAAGAAAGAGAGCTTACATGTATCACAAGACCTTGTTTTGAGGAACCCATGCTGGGCTGCACTCAAAAGGTTATTCTCAGTTAAATGCTACATCATCCATTCTTTGATCAAGATCTCCAGGATTTTCGAAGCTGCGGAAAGTGTGTTGATTGGCCTAATATCGTCAAATGACGTAGATTGGCCGGGTTTGGGGATAGTTAGAATGTGCGATTCCTTCCATACACTGGAAAAAGGTTTCACTTTCAAGCGCTAGATAAAATATCTTACATAGAAGTGACGGGAAAATATCATTAGCATTGGCCTTTATAATACTGATCGGTACGCCATCTGGTCCAGGACTATAAGATTGACGAAAACGTCGAATGGCTACGGTTACGTCCCAGAGGGTAAAAGTTATGGTCTCGAGGACGGCACCGGTCCAAACCTGGATGGGTGGAGAGGGAGCGGTCGAATTTTCAATAAATTTTCTGGACAAGAAAACGTTTAAACTATTAGCCGTCAATTTGTCATCAACTACGGGATTGGCAACGGAGTCCAGTAGTACGGGATGCCATGTTCTACTGTGGGTTCTTATTGCGCGTGAAAAAAGTTTTGCTAAATTAAACGAACAGTTTTCGACATATTTGACCTTTTCAGCTAGCCGCTTTTCTTCGGTTAGCCTCTTGGCCTGCTCAAAAATACGGTAAATCAAGGGCAGAACGGAAATGTCGTTTTGCAAATGGAATCGACGAGAGAGTTTACGCAACCTACTGTGAAAAGATAAGGGGAGATAAACCTCATCCGTGATATTAATTAATTTCTTACGGGGAACAAAACGAGAAATAAGTGGATCTAAATCTTCGTAAAGCATACCGGTACAGGTGTTCACATCCAGACACATAAAGAAATTAGACCAGTCGTGGGAGTTAAGATGTATCAATAATTCTGTCGAAAGCGCTAATCGAAAATAAAAAAAGCTATATTTTTTGGAAATCGTTTTATCGGTTTCGAGTTGTAGTGTAGCAACAACGATATAATGGTCTGAGCTCCCAAGTGGACCTAATGATGACACTGTCAAAGGCAGGCAGCCTCTGCAGAAGATTAGATCAAGCATGCTTGATCCTCGGGTAGGGAAGTCAACAACCTGGGTCCACATGCCAATATCTACGGCCTCGAGAAAGTCCTCGAAATTTCTGGGGCCGGAGGTGACCGGAAACCAGCGAATGTCAGGAAGGTTGAGATCACCTGCAATTAAGCAATACTTAAAATTTAAGTCAACTGTGGCATGGAATGCTTGTGAGAGACGAAGATCGAAATCCTCACTGGTATTGGGCGGGCAAAAGACACAACCAATGAGTAAAGTGTTCCTATTTTTTAAGGTAATTTGAAGCAAGCAGCTCTCGTCAACCGCAGTAAATAGTGGATGATCTAAGGTCCAAAATTCCAGCGCTTGTTAAATAAAGATACAGCTGCCTTCACCATGACTGTCATGGCGATCATTTCGAGTACAAGTATAACCTATAAGAGAGAGTTCGGGGTCGGCTACGGAAGGTGTTGCCCATGTTTCAGTTACTATAACGATATCTGGACAGTGGACAAAGACTAGAGTTTGAAGCAAGGGAATTTTATTGAGCAAGGATCTGGCATTTAGAACTAACAGTTTAAGTGGGCAAGGTGGTTGTTTTTAGAGAGAGCGGCTAATTCATCCAGTGGTTCACATGCCACTGAACATAGGGGGCGGGTGCTCCCGCCCTGTACTGGAAAAAAGATGGGATCATACGCGCCTGATGTGGGTGAAGCTGAGTAAAATATGGAGGTGGAAATGACAGACAGGGGAACTGAGCACAACTGTTAGCTATTGGGGCATGACCGGGAAACCCCTAGGACAGGAAACTGCAAAGTATTACTATTAAGGTGACACAGAAGGTCAGGTGAGTCTAGTAGTCCGGCAGGACCCTTCGTATTTAGAGACAACTGGGGAAACGACCGTAGAGAAAATTGGCTGCGGGGTGGGGGATGCACTGTTGTGAGTGGCAGAGAAGCACTATTTTTGGGCGAGAATGCTTGTATGTTTCGTTTATCGGCCTCAGTAGGAGGTCTGGGTGATAGCTGGAAATTCGATGTTGTTGGGATGGGGATGTATTCTACCTCCCTTTATCATTCCGCCATAGGCTGCGTAGACTCTCGCGTCGTTTTAATCTACTAAATGACACTTTCGTCCTGCCCCTGATCCAGCAAAACTCTGAACAAGCTGAGAATCTATCTGAAGAAAAACGTTTAATATACCCACATTTTTAGTCTTACGCTAGAAATCTGAGAAAAGATGTTTCCCCGAACACCAGTACTTCCTGAACGAGATTTCACTAAAAGAAGTAGATACGCACGAAAATAAAGTTATCTGGGTAGCTTCAAACCCAAGGTCGTCCGAAGAAAAGGTGACAAGGATCATGTACTGTATAATAAGGCGTGGTCTAATAATCTTTCCTCCCAGCCATCAGTTGAAAAACTCGCTGATGATCTGAAGTTATAGATCTTGATTGTAAAACCGGAGGATGCGCGGAACATAAAAAAAGTAGATCGCTTGCAAACATGGTTTTGTAAGTGGTTGCTGAACATTAATTTAAACAAATGCCAAATCATCCAATTGTAGTCTAGTTACAGAAGGATGATTCGGTTTAAAAATCAGTACTTCATCAGTGGTCACCAACTGATTTGGGTATGTGGATAACACCCACTCTCAAACCATCGTCGCACTGTCCAAATATAGCAAAGAAAGATCTGTGTATCTTAGTGGCGATCAAGAGATCCTTCTTTTAATTTTGATGAAGAGGTTTTTGGGCACGTGTTTGGAACATTTATCCGGCCTGCATTGGAATATTGCATTCAGGCGTGGCGCCCCTTGACAAAATAGGACTACACTCTGTTGGGGAAAGTTCAAAGAAGGGTGACGAAACTAGTCGGTGGATTGGAATGCCTACCATACGAGGGCCGACAAGAAAGACTAAAAATTGTTCCTCTTTTTATAGGCAATACAGAGGGGATAAAATTTTAGTTTTCAAACTTGACAGAGGAGTTGATTGTACTCTTCAGATGGCTGACGTTTTTGAATTGACAAACATGACAAATCTCCGAGATCACCAATACAAAAATGAAGAGAAAACCGCGCCAAAGGGGAAGTGCGGACCAACTTCTTTTTCCCAACGGTTGATTAAACAATGGAAAAAAATCTTTCATTTTCGCTTGCTTAGGCTGAATGCTTTGAAATGTCTAAAAGAAGACTTGATGGACATATATTGAGTCGACACCAATGACCGATATACTGAAACCCCTATTGCCATGTAAAATTTGTATATTTGGCCAGCGCTTATCTTTTACTAGGCTTTCAAAGGTTCTGCCTATCTCCCTTATAAAGTAAATTATACTTAATTCGTCCTTCCCCCCTGAACCATACTTCGTAATGCTAGTGATGACATTACCGTTGACAACAACATCAAAATTCAATATTCCAGCCACTGAGAACAGTGGATCTTCGGAAGTAGAGGTTTTTTCCAACCCAGTATACTTAACCTGCACTTCATACGTACCTTTCTGGTCTGCCCTCTTATCAATCATCTTGGCGTTAATCTGTGTTTCTTAACTTGTCCATCGAATTACTCAACATGCCTCGTTTTAAATAACCTGCAAATAAACCCTTGTCACCAAATTCCCCGTGTTCTTCATTGTGCATGTTGTGAACACAGGTTCTCGTAGTAACGAAATTCCTCAGATCTCCAACCTGCCTGGACCATTAAACTTACAATATGAAAATGGATTTGCGAGTCTCAAGGGCAGTTTCACTCGAGAAGAGAAGCCAACGCCATCGATACAAGAGTGAAAGTGTTAGAACTCTGTACTTAAGCACAATCTATGCTTTTGTTTCCTTATGACGATTAACAGCACCCAAGGTGTGCTACATTATGAAACATTAATATAAAGCAAGCACTTTATAACATGCGGAAACCCTCTGCAAATGCGTCCAGTTACTAAATACTGACTTGGTTCTTAGTTTTCGCACAAATATTGCATATATATTTTAAAAAGTTATATGTACCCTTAGGTCATTTAGCTAGTTTATGATGCATGGTTACGTATCTTTGTTTGGCTGAACTATTTTAACCATTTACGCTGACCTTGAAAGGTGAAAAATAGTTCTATGCCAACGGTCTATTGGTTTTAAAAAAGCAGGCTGTTGAGCATGTGCTATCGCAGAGAAAGGTCGACGAACAGGGTATTCCAGTCTCTTCTCCCGACCCCATATGAAGGCATAACAAATGGAATAACACGATTACAACCACTGACAAGGTGCAATAATGCTGAAGAAATAAACGGCTTACGAACAGAAGCTATCGACGAAAAGGGGTTTCATCATTTCCGTCCTTTAAACGCCGATAAATACCATTACACATTGCCCAGAAGCAAGGATGGTTGGTATTAGTTAGATACTTACACTTTATAGAACTCGCGTCATTTGTGGTCGAGCCGTACGTTGCTAAACCGTATTCACGCTTGTCGCTGGATGAGGTATGGAATTAAGATCATTCCACATTTGCAGATTGACCTTATATTGCGATGTAAACTCAAAAGACACCGGCATAAAATTCGTCAGCTTTTTGATGACGCTGACTGCCTTCATCGGGGATTTGTGACTAAGTACTTTTGCTTTATTTGAGACTAACTTTAGGGATGCTCTTCTGCGTATCATGCACAAGCTCTGTAGGGAAATGCAAGTGGATCAGTTTCATCGCTTATGTGAAAGGTTAGGATCATTTTATTTTGAAAATTCTGGGTTCAAGATTTTACCTTCAGTCCTTGAATTCAAGTTAATTTTTATATTTTGTTTGAATTATCTTTCGAAATATTTGAGGGATGAAGAAATATGTAGCTCCAACAATACCGACAAGAAATAAGAGTGCCTTAAAATTTTAAAAAGTAATTTTACCCACTATTGTTTGTAAGACGCGCCTGCATGTTGTTCATCAGGTCGCATATGTGACTATTGTCACCGATCATAATAAACGGTGTTGTGATGTGTAGGCATGTGCCTCTCAGTGACAATTGAAACTGGCAATTTTATTCACAGCAGCTTAACAATTCACAATTATTTTAGTCGGTTTATTTTACCTTCACTGCCAATAGATTAAACGGGCAATAAAAAATCACGCAGATTTTTACTCCCCTACTTCTTTCAGGATTAAGTATACGTCATGTTTACGTTGATTATGCAGCGAAAAACACTGATTTCCATTAATTACTACTTGTCCATGTAGATTTAAATTGTAATTTCTGACAAATTGACCTCTTAAAAAAATTGCAAAGCTTTGGCGGTGTAACCTCATATTTAGTGAATCAGAAAAACATGCTTTAAATTGTTTTTTTAGATAGTGCCATTAATTGGGTATTCAGCTAGCTTTCTTTGTTTTTTTATTGCAAGTTAGCATCATCTTCAAGAGTTACTTTATCAAACCACTGTTTTGTCCAGTTTTGATAGTGGATATTAGTTATTAATGTACCACTGAACAAACAGCTTGTTTTCTCCGCCGTGTAACGGCCAGTAACATATCTCTTTCTACATGGTACTTGTAGCCGGAAATCCCTAACCAATTCTGAAACGTTGACTTGTTCTATTTTAAAATTGTATTTCCGAGATAAAAAGATGACCAGAGACATTAAATTATGGTACAAAAATACACGTAGACTGTTTATCCAAAATGCTTCAATGGTATATTTTTTGAAGCTTTATTAAAAGTAATAACTATTTGAATGCACCAAATGTTTGGATTTAAATAAGAAATGAAATTTGGAGGCCAAATTGATTGTGCATACTTTCACTACCCTTTGACTGTCTCAAAGCTGCAGCACTGAAGAATATTTCTTGAGCCTTATCATAATGTTTGAACTAGTAGGCTATTAAGTAACGGAGTTTAATGAATTGCATCTCTCAAGAGTGAAACATTTGGCGGAATATCTGTATCGTGAATTAAATTAACATGTTAAAGCGAGTTTTTCATAGAAAAGACCCATTCACCGATCGAAATTCCGCTACGTTTGAAGCCGTGACAACTAAGTTTCTGACATTTGTGATTAACTAATTTTTATAAAAAAAGACCCACTTTCGTGCGACGAAATTAGAGGCTGTTCTTTTTGTCAGATAAATCTAAGCTGATCTGTCTCGTTGTACAAATTATTCGCTGCTTTACCTAGTACAAATAATTGTGAAGAAATCCAGATCGATTAATTACTTCGGATTCAATCTGCGGTTTTATAGCATCCGTCTTGACACAACGCATTTAGGATCAAAGCAGAGATTGCTTGGGATGCGACGCAAGCCTTCCCACGCAAGAAAGTAATTCTCACTTTTATCTCATTCTCTGCGATAACATGTTGTGTGGCACATGCGGACATACTCAGAAATGAAAATATAATTCTGAAATTGTATTTGGACTGAGTAGATTTAGATGACTGCAATATGCAACTTCAAATGTATACTTTAAAATGTGAATAACCTGTGGCGAAAGGTTTGGAGAGAAATAATTTTTTTTCTCTGTGTACCGATCTGAAAGGATATTTAGGTTTGGTCGAATAACCAGGTTATCTATAACCTACCACAAAGTCGGCAGTCATTATTATCATTCCAACTGAAAGTTTAATCACTACACTAGTTATATTTGAATGTCCTAACACCTATAATTCCGACGTGCTACAATTTCATGATGAAAAGTCGCAGCCCACAGTCGGCTGGTATCATGGCGGTGCGTTGAGTTATTTCCCACAGAAGCAAAATTACGAACTCGAGAATGGGATAGGCGTGGCAGATGGCCTTCCTTTCTGGAAAAAATAAAAAATTTAGTTTTTCTGTTTCAACCTTACATCTGATTCTTAAAATTTTGAAAGTTAACGTTCGATTTGCCTTCCTAATGTATGTGTTCGCAAGAGGTGATAAAGTAAGATGTAGTTAGCTAAGTCAAAGCAAAAGGGAATCACGGAGCCAGATGTTTTTATATTCCCATATGGGCGTTTGTTAGGTAGATGTAGTAGAAAATTACCAAACTTATCGAACTGGCCACTACTTTGATTCCATTTTCTGCAAAACGTCGGCATTATTATTACAAAATTGGTTTTGATGCTACAAGTAGTTCTTCATGCGCCAATGGAATTCTGTTTTCTATTTCAGGTATGGATTCGATAGTTCGCCGGTGTTATCGTTTTCCGAATTTGAAGCCACATTTGGAGTTCCGCCCCTAGGCCAAACAAAAGCACCTGTAATTATTTCCGGTTTTGGTTACAAGGAGAAACTTTCTGTGGCATTTGTCTTTCGGAAACTTCAAGAGGCTGCACGGCATCCCAAATTTAATCTGAAAGAATTACTTCCACCAAGTTGTTTTGAAAAGGAAGGAAGAATTCTTATGCCACATTTGCGTGAATTACTTGCTCGCATTCGAATAGATCTGAATGAGGAGAATTTCCGCCGTCTTTGGGGTCAGTAAGTTAATTCATACGGATTTTACGTGCAACATCCTCGTTTAGAAAATTTGACCTCATGGGAGTCGGATCCATTTCGACACAGCAGTTCCTGGATCAAATGAATTTGAACGAACAGGGGCTTCCTAGTGACAAGAAGGTAGCCATTAAAGACTACGCATTTCCAGAGCAGCACAGGCTTCATTACAAAACATATAACGGGAATCCTCCTGTGCTGGTATGTCACCTTCATTTGCTTCGATGAATGTCTAAATTGTCACATGATAAACGTTTCCACCGCAAAAACATTTGATTTTGTCTATAAAAGTATTGATTTCTTTCGAAGCATTATACTTTCAGGAAGTCCATTCTATTACGTGAATGACGATGGAGAACTATGCATATAGACTAAACGAGTTAGAAAAGAGATCCTGAGTCTTAACTAAACTAAATTATTTGCATTACGAGGTTATAGGCTATTTTCTGGCTATGTATTGTAATGTTCATGCTGTGCATGCTTTTGTGTGCAGGCAACATCTTGGCAGCATGGTGAGTGGGCGAGGAAATCTCTTAAAATACCTACTTTACCTTAAATTTTAACTGAAAGAAGGCAAATGTAAACTTCATGATGGCTTATGAAGTTTACCTAGGCACTTTTGGTGACTCGTTTGGGAGACTAAATGTACACAATGTGAGGATAGGCATTGATTTTTTATCAAATTCCAATATATATTTTGCTGTGGTTGTGGACCGGAAATATTTCTTTTTTTAGAAACCCAGTCCATGTGCGCCCATGGAGCTAATACCCGTGTCAAAACCACTAGGTGTGGTTGATAAGACTGAACAACTGAAAAAACTACCGGACGCAGGAGGCACTAGCTTTCCTATTCCTCCAGAACCCACCTGGAAATCCGCCGGTCCTGGTGGTGCAAACGTGCCCCCAATGGGTTGTGGCACTAGGTACAAAGACCGCCTAGAATTACTCAGGCAGAAGCGTCCAAAATTTAGGAACGTGCTTAGAACCCTCCAGTATATCGTAAGTCAATTGCCGGTGCATAATATGGCCTTTCAATACTTCGCTTGTCCGAGTTATTCCTCTACGTACGATTCTTCTTCTCCGCAGTTTGAAGAGCCTTATCATGCGCTAATGGTCGTCTTCGAGAAAACCGATCCATATCATAAGGGTAGCGTGCCGGAAGCCCGTCTTTACGACATCCTTCGGGAGTGTGGTATGAATGTGGAACCCAAAGAGGTAAGCCGATTCGCCAAGATGCTTGCACGTGCGGTTGACGACTGCGATGGCATCACTGAACCGCCCAAAGGTAAGGAGGAACAGGTTCGGCCGGGGCTCATAAATTACCACAAACTCCTGCGACGATACCAAAGACTTACGCCAGGTTCCCCGGCACTTAGCATAATTAAAACCATCCGTGAAGTAAGTTCAAAAAGTTCTAGCATAACTTGACATTCACTTTCACATTTTGATCTTGGTCAGCCAAAACGGTACAATTTTCGGAATTCTGTAAATCTAGCGGGCCATCTGATATTTCGGTAGTTTTTTTTCACAGCTGCGTAGTTTCGTAAAAGAAAATTTTGTGAATAAATCAGCTGGTAATATTAAACCTCGTCAAAATCTCATAGTTTCACACCACAACCCTTCCATTCGCCTCCCCCTAGCAAAGCTTGAAAATCATCACTTACATTCCCGGTCCATTTCGGGATTCTGAAGAATAATTTTATGAACAGGCAGCTGTTAACGATTGTTGTTAACATATTCCGAATAGGAAGTCATTTTTAGCCCAGTTTGAGGGGTAAATGTGCTTCAAGTTCTTCAGACAATGAACGGACTATGAAGTTAGTATGCCAACAAATTTACTGTGAAATATTCTGATTTAAATAGCCTGATCGTTATCATGTTTGGATGTTGAGACCAGATATTAAGTTTCAACTGCGAGCATTGATAGTGCAAACCATAAATGCATTAACTTATATCGTTTTATTATATTCATTGACTGCAGAGTTTTTCGACTGTGAGGCTCAGGAAAAATAGTAGTACTGGAAACATGAGTGCAGTTGACTGGTTAGTTTGTATGGCGTCAAAAGATGGATGGTGATTCATCTACAGCTGTCCCGAAAAACGTATTTGACCTGAGAGCATTTTCCCTTGTGTGGAAGGTCGTCAAGAGTGACATAAACACAGATGCCCACAAATATGCAAGGGAGAAGTTTTGGACCCATTGCCTATTATTGCACGAGTACAATTATCCCGACCCGTTCTGTGACCTATAGACTGCCGCTTTTCAAGCGCCATGTTTTATACTTTGAAAAACATCATTAGCCGATAATATACTGACCTATGTGGAGCTTTATTGAGGCAGACGTTGGAGTCCCTACGACTTACCGTTTGCGCACAACCTTCCTGATATTGAATTCTAGTCTGATAGACGGCACTGCTATGGACGGTTACTTCAACTAACATTTTTTCTATATTCATATATTTCACGTAAAAGTATTAAAATAACCTTATTGTATAAGCAGCCCCTATGCCGTACTAGTCCGGACAAAAACCCTACGTGGTGCATAATTGACATACAAAAACAGTGCTTTTCCATAGAAAAGACTTGAATATTTTCTTTGAGCCACTTGTGCAAAGGTCGGCGGCCTCGGTGGGATTCGAACCCACGCCAAATAGCCTAGGAATATACAGGAAATATACAGAGAATTCAACTGCCAAAGATTTGTGGCACACTCAGCGGAATATATTTTTATCTTTTTATAGTCATAGGCCTGTAGCGCTTTAGACTTGCATAGCCATTCACCTCTGGTGCCCACAATACGCTGAAAGCGATTTGATCACAGTTCTAGAGCTGCCGGACAATGTACCCACGCTGGCTTTAGGACAGCCAATCCTAGGTGCCAACGTTACCCTAGCGGACAGATGCGCACACAGGCCGCGCGTCGGGGCTTCTGACGACAACACGACTTCTTCTGGTGTCTTTGCCCGTCTCCCTCTAATGGAAACTGGGCCTCGTGATTGAAGTTATATAAGAGCGAACACTGCCTTCACGTTATAGGCCATATAGTTGGACAAGCTGCCCAAATTATTTTTTGCCTTATATGGCAAACAGCATCGCCCAACGTCCGATAGCAGTATTTTTGCCCCTATCGAATGTCTCATCGGCAAAGTGTTTTGTGGCAAACCCATTTTGCATCCATCGCATTGCTTTCAGCTGCGTCATACATACCCTGTTTCACATCGAGAGTTACCACCAGTCATTGATTGCACATCTTTTGAAGAACAGATCCAACTCATCTCAACTGCAGATGTACTGCTCAATAAATTAAGTTGGTGTGCGTTCAACTTCCACCGAGGCCACCGATATTTTCACAACTGGTTTAAATGAAGTGAGAATGAGCCTAAAACTCAGGTTGCTAGTGATTCTCAAATAAACTGTCCACTTTGATGGTTGAATTGTTATTTTTAGGCGAAGAGAGAGTGCGGGTCTGAAGGCACTTACTGCACTGTCCGCCGAAGAAATCGAGGAAAATTTGGTCTCACTGTTACATAAGGACTTCATCGACTTCACGGACAAAATAAAGTAAGGCATAAAGATATATATGGCAGCCATCACTAATTTTGCTAAATTACTTAACGGAATAACAAACTTCATGTTATATTTAACATCCAGTCTAGAGTCCTCGTCCTGGTCAAATGACCACGATCTCTACCGGGTCATTACATTTTCAGCCAAATTGAATAGAGAGAGAGAGAGAGCTGCGCTTTATTTTAAAACTGAAATTCCAAAAATTTCAGCAAAAAAGGTCCTCCATTCACCGTGAAGAATCCTCCTTGAATGCGCCTTAAAATATCGATCAATTTGGACTTCCTTCAAAATGTTGCCAGCGTCGTGCGCTGCTGACCTCATTTTTGTTGTTCAAATAAAATATAAGAGGATTTACATGCGAATGGAGAGCAGTAAAGTTGGTGGCTCAATTTCAAAGGCCCGCCAAATGTGGCATGACCACGTTTGTCTTATTAACCACCTTCAGTGGGTCACTAGTTCGCTTAGGACATCACAATGCAGATGAGGACTGTTTCCGTGTCATAGAATTGAAAAGACCTCTTTGATTTTGAAAAAAATTGTCTTTAAATTTGGCTTTAGCTGATCGGGCCATGTTGAAGATTGCAGAGTTTACACGATGGACAATTAAACAACATACAGAGAATTATTATTTTTCTTAAAGTCTAATATTGTTGAAATATTGTGATGATGCTCTCAATATACGGTTGGTTCCGCACCAAGCTATTTATAACATCAAGCAGGCAAAATTGATGAGCGATAGTTTTGGGATGTTTTCTTTCAGTATGCCACATCTTATTCTGATTATTTTACAGGGCTTATGCGCCGATCCAACAAGTGGAAATGATATCTATAGTCGAATAGGGAGCTCGAGTCAAAATTATTTTGAAGGTTATAATTTAACCTGGAATCGAGTTTAATAAGTGATGTAACTAACTTAATGCGGTGATTTGATAAAAAAGTGAAGTCAGAAGAAGAAGAAGGAGAAGATGAAGAAGAAGAGGTGATCACTGGAAGATGCTGTCTACTGGCCGGACGTTTCGGATTATCTCTTGAACCCTTCCATCGGAGACAGATGCAGAAAGGGTAATTGGGACACAATTGAATGCGGACCAGAGAACCTCGACTCAAGCAGTTCAAGCAACGCAATGACCTCGTGGCTCCATGTTTTACAGTGCATGGGCAAAATTGCTAGCCATGTGGGGAGGATGCGGCTTACCAGCAGTCTCTGTGACGGCGAGCCAATTGGCCGAGTAATTGTTACGCCAGGAATCGACAATGGGAAAGAAATCACGCACATTCACTATTCGGGTACAGACCGAAAGACAATCATCGCAGAAACTAAGACCCCCGTGATGAACACGAGGACTGCCAGCAATAGTGGTCACCTGATAATAATGGCCCATAAATACTTAGCAACGTTTGCTCTAATTGCCCCTTTTGACCACTATATCTGATTATGGGTCCGAGAAAGAATCCAAAACGTCAGACCAATAAACACCATATTCCGGTGATCGTCTCTTCGGATTGCTTTCTGGAACTCGCCTGTTTGCATCTATCAACAATTCTGAAGTAATTAGGTAGAAATTTTAAAATATTTTAGGCTATTTAAAGTTCTTTGTCCACAGTGAACTTTCAGTGCATTTTTTTGTAGAGCCACAATATTATGCCATTTACTCTTGGGAAATCGTCGGATGACCAAAAAGTTCTTGAAGTGCTATAGTTTACTGTCTCTGGATTAAATTCTACCACATATTATGCACTTTTTTATAGCGAAAAGAGTAAGAACGGTGTCATTCCGGAGGAAGAGCTACGAAAACTTGCGGATCAGATGACCGGTGATTGTATGACCCAATGCCAATGGTACGAATTTCGGTCTCATCTGCCCTACAAAGAGAAGGGACTTGTTAACGTGAAGGAATTCATTCATCACTTTGGAAAACCGTACGTCAGATTTCTCCAGAATTTCCTCTATACTTTTTTTCTGGCATGTCTAAATCTAGATTTCCCTTCCTTTATATAGCATGCAAAACCAAAGAGCAACGTCTAAAACATTTTAGCAAATAATGTAGTTGTTGCTTGTTTGGATGCTATGGGTTCATCCCTGTGTTTCCACTAACGAATTATTTCGATTTTTGGTAGATTAAATTCTTCAAAAAATGAGTACTCTTTACCAAAATGGAAAGAAATGTGGTCTGAAAATGTTTATCCCATAGCCGAAAAGGACGACTGCACATGTTTTTCATAAACTCGACGCCGAAACTTTTGGAAGTCCTCCCACAGATTGAGCGATAAACAAAAATTTTGATTTGTATTTAATTCCCGTGAAGTTGTCGCATAGCGATGACCAGATGTAAGGCATGACTACAGAACTTTGATAACCTCAGATTGTTCACTTGATATCATTTAATCCACACTATTATTGTCATGATCTCTTTTGAAAGTAGACGTCAGCATTTAGGTTTATTTATTTAATGAATGAACATTTTTCGTGAATGAAACGGTTGAAACCGAGGGGTCGATAAAAATTGGCACTGAAGTTTATCTGAATTTCAATATAAGTTCTAGTGAGAAAACTTTATTTTGTACATTTAGAAGTCTACAGAATTGCGTTGTGACCGCCTTTGGAGCCTTCTCTATGAGTGGTCATGCGTTAACGTTTCCGAAGTACCGGGATAATACTGCGGCCGTTAGGATTACTTTGTTTTCCTATTTTCTTGAACGATGAAAATGACTTCAATATCAAGGCCTCTCCAGAGTCTTCGCAGACGGTATTGCATTGGTAGATGATGTTTGTGGCTCCAGGAGTGTTAGCGAGCATTTAGAACAGTGAAAAAAATATTTTGTGGGCATTCAAACAAATCAAGGGACATAATATCAGTTCTGCAAAAGCACGCTTGCATCATAATTGCCTCGACACTATCCAGGCGGCTTCTCACACCATCGGGAACGAACACGGCTCTGAGTTCGAATACTCCTGATGGCAGCCAGAGAAAGTAAATCATGTGTTCAGGGACCGGTTCGCAAAAACCTTAAAACTGAATTTCCACAGGTTTTGCGTCAGTCTTAAAAAGCATTCGTGTATTCATAACAAACTTGCTGTTATGTTAGCTACAAGGAGTCAAATAGTAGTCATTTCGCAGGCAGAGAAAGGTCTTAACAACATTATTGACTAAATACGTTGGCGATAAATCAGCATAATTGAAACTTTTGAATGAAATTTATCATACAACTTGAAGTCGCGTTTTCCTTTCTCTATTTTTTGGGCATTTTATGATTTTTTTCACAATAAAGGCCACTGCACTCCCAAACTGAGAGAAGAGTTGATTCGAATAGCCACCACCATGGGTATAAAAGCATGCGGGGGTGTTAATCGTACTGAGACAAGTATCGATATCTGAAAAAGTGTCAGTGTAGCATCTGGGATAGCGAGCAGGTACGCAGAGGCGCTAAACACACCGGGTGTCGATATAGACACGATTTCGGTTCTTTCTGCATAGTATGCAACAATGGCAGATTGGGACCATGTATCTGGTTTGCCATTTAACATTCTCTCATTTATTTCACTTCATTACATCGAATGGATGCTGGTTAATGACTTAGATTCAAGTGGTTATTTGAGTCAGGGTGGACGCCTAAAATCTGTGACCTTTCTAAAAATAAAGTTATATTATACAAGGAAATATTAAAAGTGGTAAAAAAAAATATGCATTATAGTAAAAAGGTCACTGGGATAAACAGGTTGGCGTGGTGTGTCTTTGTTTAGCTCTCGTTTAGCTGACAGCGTAAGGTTTTACAAGCTGAATGGCCTTGTGTAGTACTAGAAGGTGATTATGTGACGTAATAGTCATAGATTTGCCTTGCTTACTAGATTTTTAGAGCTCGGTTCCCCGCCCTTTTAATTCACCCTTGACGATCTTTATAATGTATATGGAGAAAACAGTTGATAATTTTCACTATGCCGACTAGGTTGCATTGGAAAAATGAGGACATGAAACCACTAACCAGTACGAAACTAGAGTTAGTAAGCCCGGCAAGGTATTAAATCCTTAACAGGCATCAGACAGTTAGATTATATTTTCACGTCTAGACTTTCCCTGATGATCCTCTGTCATTTCAATTTCCGGCCCTAAGTGGGTTGCTTGTAAACATAGTTCAAGAATAGACTTGGCTATTCTGTCATAAGGCCAGAGAAATCGTTCAAGAAATCCACAATAGCTCACGTTGATAGAAAAAGAACCAAACATTTGCAACCACCGCCCGTTTATCATTGAGGTCGATGGAGGGATTCAAGCAAATGTTTTCAAAAAAGATTTGCAAATCCCTACCGATATTTTGCTTTGCATTTTAAATTTAAATTTGTTGGATAGCAATGATAACTAATTAAAATAGCCGCTACTTTTTCAGGACTGGCGCCGTTCCTACAGAGTACACACAGATCTTCACTCCGTAAGTTGCCATTATCCCCATTATACATTTTGGATAACGTACTACACTATTTTGAATTGGAAATTGGAGAGCCTAGGATATTTTGGGAATATCTGTCATGTTTTTCGTCCCTTAAAGCATGCTGCGAGAACCCCTCAAGAACCTGGATGCTTACGTAGGCGATCCGCGGGATCTAAACATTGTTCTGCAACTGCTTGAGCGGCTGATCAACGTTAAATTTTACGACATTGACTCTGTAAGTTAATTTAATATTGTAAAGCGGCATCAATTTCTATTTAATGCTGTCTGTGGAAGGAAGACCTGTGAAACTGCTCTAAAGATCTGGTGACAGTAGCTGTCTGTCCGAGAATCGGCAGTGTATGTTGATTGACTGAAGCTATTTGTCTTACCCTCTTCAGCAGCAAGGAATAGCTAACGGATATAATTTTATAACTTACAACAAGGGTAAAACTTAGTATAAGCTCAGAAAGTCGACCATGAATTGATTCGCACTTGCTGACTGGTTATGGGAATCAATCGTCTCATGCTGCAGCCCCGTCAGCAGCTGCACAGCGGCTAATAGTATAGGCCTATGAATATTGCCGAAAAAGATAAGGGTGATCGGAGTGGCCATTTCTGGTCCATTAGCCATCGTCAGCCAGTCATACTCAAGCCCGGGTGGTGCACCAGCCGAGCCATCTTTAAACAGGGCCTAATGCATGCAGCTTTCATGCGCTTTAAGTACGTGATTTATATTTCCAACATTCCATTCCCTATGCGCAATTGTCCTTTCAAACGTTTTGTACATGCAAGTTGACTATAATATGTTATCAACACTAGACTCATTACAGGCACAAAATAATAGCAATTTTATGTCAATTTGAGAACGCGATATGATAGATCTGCTCATTTTCCGGATATCTGTCCAAACTGAGGCTGAGCCGTCATAATGACGGGGATTCGAGGTTTAATTCTGGTTTGCCAAAGCCCTTCAGGAATCAGCAACTAAGTTACCTGCCAGAGTGTGTCCTTAAGGCTTAGAGCGTAAACTTCAACCTCTCCCAAGAGTTAAGCCCACCCGGAGCCCATAAAACCCTATGCAAATTCCAAATGTTAAGCTATTGGTCATTTTAAATATTGCAGCTGTAATCTGCTGGCAATATTGTGTGAGTTCGGGGAGATACTGCCCATCACTAAACATACGGCCAAATTACAAAAACAAACACAGAGGTTGTGCATTCAAAGCTAACCAGCGAACGATAACTTTGTGGCCCTGTCACTCCTAGTTTACTGAGATTATAAACCACCCTTAGATATTACATTTGTTCGAAGGTTTTGCTTTCCATGCGGCCCTGAAAGATGAGAGTATTACGGGTAGTGTCATCGCATTTATTGTCTTTCGCAGATAATTCCTCCAAAGGCTTTCAAAACTATAGGACAATAGCAATAAGCGTTAAGTAAATGGGCTCTTTTAAATTACTGACATAGCGTTGCTGAGGCGGCCATGACTTACGTTTTTCGAAAATTGTTTCGGAACGAATGTTGAACAGTTGGTTAGTTTCGGGCAAATACTCAGCAAAGTGTCAGATTATCATCGCACCATCAACAGCCTAAACGTGCTTCCGGGATAATCACAAAATGTGCTTAGTGCGTCTGCATATGTTGCACACACTTCCTGCTTATGAAGATGCATTTACTTACAGTACATTTTTCATGATTTCAGATGTTTAAGCACTACGATCACGCTGGGCCTGGCCTGATTTCGAAAGAAGACTTTGGAGAAATAATGGCAGAGTAAGGCAGTGGGCAGAACTGATTGCTTTCCATGAAACGTCGACTAAACCACTTATAATACTGAAGTATTTTAGTGTGAACCTGCCGAAGCTTAAGAAATCTGACTTTCAATCCTGAAGATTTAGGCTTGATTCTCTTTACTTGCCCACCATCGTTTTATAAATCTTCACGAAAGGTGTTATTTTAGTAGAAGAGCTCTCGTCTCGATTATTTATTTCATGTTTGTGTCTTCAAGGCAAACCGGCAATCGTTAGGGTGTTTTGTAGACCTTTACAAACCGATGGATGCCAGTAACGAAAAATCTGTTACCGCATTTGAAATTCCCTGTTTTAAGTCGTGTTCTATAGTGTTTTGGTCAGGAAAGTACTAGTAAATCTTATACCTTTCCACACCACTGTCAACTGTTCCTATAACATATTCAACACCGTAGGCCTATTGCCTGGACTTTCACAACGCTAAGGTCACATAAGGTATAACTATCCTGTTCCTGACATCGCATCCAGAACCGTTTGTCATTACAAGCACTCCTCTTACATATGATTTTCCATATACCTTATTCCCGCATCGCACTGTAGCTGCGATTTGTGCTCTACTTTCAGTCAGTAGCTAAGACCTATCGCACTGGTCTTACTGTCTGCGATCGTCAATACGCTCATCACTGGCGCTGTATTTATGACGATAGACTAAAAAAACAAGAGCACAAGTAGTAATTTGAGGGCCACGGCACGCCCCTGAGTAATAAATATTTAATAATTATATATGACCTTAAGCGGTACACTCAATGGTAACCCATGCCATCAGATGAAGGCAATGGTGTTTCCATATGGCGCAGCGCATGCTGTAACAAAAAAATGTTTCCTTATTTTCCAGTGACATCTCACTAGTCAGATTCCTCACAGAATTCCCACTGAAGAATCTTTTTGGAGTCTGAAAAGCCTGAGTAAGGGTTTTCATATTTGACAGTGTTGCCACTCTGACTTATGCCATGCGCACGAAATTATTCTTCGGTGAATGAACGTAGCCATCTACAAAAGGCTCAGAAAAGACTTTAGGCACAAGATTTGAAGCCTTTATGTTCCAAGCGACCTTATTTTACTCGAAACTTAAAGCTCGGAGTCCTGATTTCTGCCCACTACAGCCTGTTGTTGTTGCGTGTCCCAACACTCTTGTATAGATTTTACATAAACTCCCAACGTGCAGATGGTATTCGAGGGCAAAGCTGCGAACAATTCTATGGCACAGGACAGATACGTTTTTATAAAAATGCGCAAATGGACCCAAGATAGTATTCGTACACAAAAGGGGGTCATAATCTCTAGACCACATGATGAAATACAAATGTGACTTCAGTTGTCTACCTGCCCTTCCAATACTGGTCAAATGTCAGAACTTACATCGAAGCTGTCAAATGGTGTTTCATTTAGTACTGAGCTAACGCAAATGACAGCAGGGACACAGGAACAGCAGTGACGATTGTGTTGAGGGTCAAAATATGCGAGTGTTTGCTTGTGAAATTGCCCTTTGTTAAACTGAAGGAGAGCATAGGGACCGCAAAGGGACACCCCCAAATGTACGACATACATATCACCCAGCAAGAGTTCCGTGGATATCGAGTCGATTAACTGTTCACATAAAAATGGAGTTGCTGTCTCTAAAAATATAAGAAATACCGTAACACGTCTGCTACCCATACTAGCTAAAGACTGCGAACTTTATAAAGTTAATATATTGGAAATTTATTTTGGGTTTTCATTAAAATCTGGATTTCCACTATTCTACGTTCAAAAACTTTCAATATTTAGGCGATCTGTTTTCGGTTTTCACTATTTCGAATAGTTTCGTCTAGTAAGCGACTCACACTTCTACTCTTACTCATCTCCTCGCACTGCTACCACGCGCACGAGCCAATGTATTGTGACGGATTGGACAGGGAACGTTGAGAAAATCGGCAACGACATCGTACATAGCATCGCTTTATCTTATGGTTTAATCGTTAAAATGATAACGCCTGTGGCAAAGATGGTATACCGTACTCCCGACATAGGTATTAGCTAAGTGCTAGTAGTTAAATGGGCATTACGTGGTTATTCCACAGTTGTTGATTTTCCTCGACACAGATGCTTAACCTTAAACGTCATGCCCGGATCCCCTCACTCCATTTCCTGCACTTAATAATTTCAGAGCTTATTTCCCTGATAACGCCGGTATCCATAAGCATAGATTTTTCTTGTTCATCAACACTGAAAATGCACATACTTAAACGTTTTATTCTGAAGATGGGTAGACAACTTTCAGTCAATATTTCAGGCTTTTCGTCACTAACTACTTAGCGGTGTCAGCATAACCGCAGTATTTCCGACGTTTTCATTACTTTCTTCATAATTCACTTGATGTAGCGAGTGTTTAGACAGAAGAGCTCAAATGGTTTCTTGCGATTTTATTTGCTGCTTGAATTTCCGTAGAGGACGACTATAGTTTTTCCGCGCTCTTGAGTACTAAACGGCGGACAAACCAACGCAAAGTGTAAAAATTACTGCCAGCAAGCTGAATACTTCATTAGAAACCTTTATAAATATAGCGAAACTTTGATTGACTCGGTTTGATCATGGGTGCTTTTACCTAACTTTAAAAAGTAAGATGTCAATAACGTAATATTTGACCTAACTGAAGCAACAAAGGATAGTTCAGTGAGTAAAACGGGACCGGGGGTAATAGGATTTATATGGATGAGACTTAAATGATGGAAAGGAGAGCGCCAAACTAATACTAGCCCTATTATTTGCTTTCGTTAGGGTAGGCATCCGTTGCCAAGGTTATTAGAGTCGCACAATAGTTTGTTGCCCCAAAAAGTGTGAGGATTGTGAGATCCAGTGGCGTTATCTCACACCGACCAATACAATTCCTGGAGGACTTGACGCACTTTTCATTTGGACCCTTCACGGGAGACTGAGACCACCAAGCTTTTTCACAAATTGGTTAAAAGGAATTATTCACTAGGAGTAATAATGAGTTCCGCAAAAATCACAAAATGAGTCCCGCCATGTGCAATCTTTATTATCAAAGTAAAACGGATGCGTTTTGAAACCACCGTTGCATCCTAATAGTCGCCGCTTAGAAAGTTGCCATTTGACTCGATACTTTGGTCCTCTTATCCCAAACGAACTATTTTGTTACTCTAGTAACCCAAAAACGACTGCTTATCCTAACGAGCACAATAGAAGGAGGTAGGGTTACGTTGGCATGTAGTGTTGACACGTATTGCACGCTGACCTATTTGTTATTCTCTGAGTTGTGTCGCATATTATGTTTTTGTAGTCAAGACTATCCCATTTTGCAAGATTTTGATAAAACTTTATATATAATATAGCAGTTGTGAACATCCAAAACTCCCTAGTAAGCATTGCCTATTTTGCATAATTAGACAGGGCCTGAAACTGATTCCACAGGAGTTGGACGCCGTGTGGCGGCTGATGGACAGGATAAAGTATGGGCACGGCCAGCACAATTTTCGTCAGGTGATGCGTTTCCTCCTTCTCCAGACAAGGGCCCTCAGACTCGAGCGAACTAGAGCCCGGCACGCAGCCAGTATGTTTTTGTATTATGAAATTTGGCCGACCGAAATCCGAAGTTAAATAGTTACTCTACTTTCATACAAACAAACACCTTTTAATGCAGTTGCGCGAAAGCCCGGACACCCTATATTTATTGGCTCAGTTCTCTTGTACTCGCATGCGTTTTGCCAACGCTCAACTCTCGCATTCGATGAAACTCACAGCGAAATACTCAGGAGACAGTTTTAGACCTATGAAACCAGCTGTTAGCGATCGTATTTCTACATTTTTATTTTTTAAATTTATTGGATTTGGTAGGTTAGTTGCTCTTTAGGCCCTTGGCATATCTCGCTAATTTCAGCAAAAACAGTCTTTGACTACTTACTCGACCTAACCACCACCTGAAAACTGCAATTCGGTGAAGTTCAGTTCCAAATCTGATGCATATAAAAATTTCGCGTGTCCTGAAGCTTGGTCAGCTGCCAAAACACAAAGGATATACTTTGTATACCTACCTGAATCAGGAAAAATTGCTAAGTATGCGAGTTATCTCAACGCAATGTCTTCATATTATTTACATTTAAAGTGGATTAATACACTGATACATCGTTTTAAAGGTAAATTTTCGTCGGAAGATTATCGTTAGGGCCGCAGTTGATATCGTTGCATTGCAGAATCTGATACGTCTCCACAAGTTTAAGCGGAAGTTTGACAAATACAACCATATGTACCACCACGACATCAGCAACTAGCGCATTTTCCCCAAGCTATCCCGATTCACAAATTTACGTTTTATCGAACATGTAAATCTCTATTTTTGAGTTATATTATTTTATAAATGTTTCATCTGATACCCTGTAGAGTGACGGGGATAAAACCCTTTGTCCAACGTTCATTATGTGCTGGCGTTTTTTATTTGCAATATCATTGAAAGCAACAGGGGGTTCAAAGGCATCGCCTGTTACTGTCTAGAGCGCCTTCTCGCAGTCACCTCCATGATGCTGCCACATAGAGGGAATCAAAACCTTCCCGGCTTTATGAAAACTTGGTAGACTGTCCTGGGGCCAGGTCGTATGTGAAAACCACCGACGTGTTGTTTTATCCTTGTCTGACACTGCATCCAAGCCCAATTTTAATTGTTTTACACTTTTATACCACCTGGGCTTGGTGGATAAGGAGGAGTGAAATGCAATAGATCTTCTGAAATCCCACCACACTATAACCTCACTCATGCCTAAGTCGCTTATACCGCAACAGATCCGTGGGATATGCAGTGGACGTAGCCGGCTGTGAAATTCGCTTTATTATGTGCGACAGAAGTTATTTTGGACACATTATTTTTAAAATTCAGGTTCTATGTATAAACCTTCCTTATTGATTTAGATCAGTTTGAATCCCTAAAGCTTTCTAAAAATTTTTTTTCATCATTTTAGAGAATCGCGGTAAGTTTTGATGGAAATGTTCTGTTTGGAGTCCTGTTCTGAACAAGCATCGTGGCTCAAATTGTTCGCCTTTTCAGCTATTCATGATCCAAATATACTCAAACTAAAGGAGTTCCGCGCATGTCAACGCAAATACAAAGCTGAACACGAGGCACAACTGCTAGCTCTGGGGAAAGCAGCCGTCCAACACAAGTACAAGAAGGCGGAAAAGAACTATCCAAGTGCATCTCGAGTTCAAGAGCTGATTAACAAAATCAAAGAAACAGTGCTTAACAATTGGGTGGCTATCAGAAATGGTTTCCTATGGCAGGATCCAACTGGTTGGGGTTCGGTGCTGCTTAAGGACTTCAGGGTATGATGAGATGCCTATATGCTATTTTAATATTATTGCAAATTAGTGTTCTTGCGGTTGATATTCAGTTGGGACCATTGACAAAATCTACGGATGTTTTTACGTTCAGTGTATTTCTTTTCGAATAAATTATTTGAGCAATCACAGAAGCTGCAGAAATTGTTACGTACGCGAACCTTTAGGTGACTCCTAGAAGTCTCCCAACTATCGTTCAAAAAACAATTTAAGTTGGATAAGTAAATGGGTAAGGTTTGTTTTATGTGTCCCCAGTGCAGGATAAGTTGATGGAAACTCCTCATAGAAGGGTAGGGTTTACACTTTATTCCGGGAACGTTATGGTTAGCGTTAAGATTTGGATTCACGTTAAAGGGGTTTTATTACAGTTAACAACACGCTTGTTGTTAAAGTTTGGGTAAGGTTCCTTCCAAGAATTTGTTTCGCTTAAAATAATATTAGCATTTATCCGAATTACGCATTCAGCCACACTGACTGTATCTTACTGTTCACCTTTATATTGAATCGTTGCGCTTTTTAAGGATGTGTAAGATTCGGGTCCAAGTGCTTTCAGATCTCCTGTGGGCATCTATTTAGAGAGATTGGAAAGCGGGTAAAAAGGAGCTAACTGATTGAATTTACTCAGTTGACGTTCGGCTACCATAGGCCGCTTCAACCTTTGGCGTGTCTCTCCTTCGCCTCAGACGTTAATAGTCTAGCACTTACAGTGTCATAGACATTACATACCGTCCCGATCCTCTCCAATAACCCCGGGCTATTGGTTGTTCTCAAACCCGATCGTCGGTCTTTAACCTTGTGCGAAATTATGCAAACATATGTCCGTGTTCTACCCATGGAATAAGTCATTAATAACTTTTGGGCTTAGAGTCTTTCTTTCGGTCAAGGAATTGGCATAAAGTTGGTTTCCGAACCTAGTGGATCTTACTAAATTTGTCTATATAGATTTTGTATTAATTATTTGTCCACGTGAAGACATTTCTTGCCCCATTTCGTATGAATGCGATTCTGATCATTGCCATGTTAACTGGGGCCTTGTAGGTTTTTGCTTATTTTCTGTATCCATTATTTCTTCCCTCATTAGAAAATATCCTCTGATCTGGTATTGTTGTTATTTAGATCAAGAATACGTTTGCTTTCGTTAGAACGAACATATTGTCACACTCCTCAAACCTGTCCAATGCATTCTTCCCAAAGATACCATCTAAGCCTAATAACTATCTCATATACGCGTTGGGGAACCCAGGTTAATAAACAAGTGGTTCCGTGGTTTGGGCAGGCCCCTTTACCTTGCAGAATGCGAGAGTTTTTTATTTTGAAATTTTTGATATTGAAATGTTCTTATAATGATTTAAATGAATGACGTTTGATCAGCTGCCACTCGCACCTGTTGTTTAATTTGACAGTGATCATTCAGAGACGCAACTCCACGCTGTCGCCTCTGGATTACTTCAGTAACTTATTCGTTTATCTCTGAATTGCATAAGATTTCTCTAAATAAGTGGCTTATTAACGGCCTTCTCGGTCAGCATCAAAGCATAATACTGGTCATTACCATCGCAGTGCAAAGTCTGCTATTTAGATTGATAAAGACCTGACCTTGTCCATTCTACCGCATATATAGTATTTTAATAGATTATTGGAACATTTTATCTCCTAGCAACTTGGAAGGACGTTCAATTTCCCTTTGAATGAGGCGGAACTGGAGGACCTTGCTCTTGGATTTGACAAGAAGAAGAACGGATAGTGAGTGCCTGCCTCTGCAGTTATATTTGATTACGGATATATGTCAGGGCAGTCCTTCAACTTCATCAAAAATATTCCTCGTCAACTGAGCAAGCTATCTATATGCTGCCGGCCACTTAAGCTGGAGAAGGTGCCATATCTATGTCCTCAAGAGGCCATACGTACAGTTCAGTAACAGGGTAGTGTTCTGATCCCTAGTTTACTGCAGCTTAAATAATTTCCAAACATCTCCATGACGATGAATGTAAATCCATGTATAACTGATGTTTGTACTTATGCTATCAGTTTCAAATAGATGAAAATAATTGCTAGACCAGTTTTACGTTTGAGCATCAAACTACTGAGTGATTTTTTTCTTTAAACAATCCCGCATTCCTTTATTGTCCTGAAGACTCAAACTACCTTCAAAGAAGTCTGTCCCTGCAAAACTTAAAGGAGTATTTTGACATTTTGGAGCATATGTTCTAAAAAATTCGCAAATTGTTAAAAGAAAAGATGATGAAGCGGTTACCGTTCTACATCACCAGCAAACTAGAGTTTCTATTTGAGTAAATTATTACGTTTCATAATATATATTTCATTAAAATTATTATTCACATTATAATGTTTAGGATAGTCAGTTTTCACCTTCTTGCTCTTATTTAACAGTCATATGCAAACAGTAAGGCTAAAAACAATAGAGACCGACCTCATTTGTCATTGGGCATTAAGTAACACATGGAGGCGAATTTTCGCATTCCAAGTGTGTGCATAAATGAAGAAGAGCAATGCTTGTTCGCTCACCGGAATCATGACTTTATTCGTCTGAGCTTCCGAACTCTAACTGGAGTTAATCGACAGAGATAAAACAGCTTTCATGATAATCAAGGAAAAATTAAATCCTAATGAGGATTTGGGGGTTGTTTATCGCATCCCGTGCCAAAACTGTTCCTGTAACTACACAGGACCGACTGGACGTATGCTTGGATCACGCATACACGAGCATAAGCTTGCTGTGAGACGGGGTGACAGTTAATCACAAGTGGTTGCCCACACCTAGGAAACGAGTCACGAGTGTAACTTCGCAACCACGAAGATAATCGCCCATGCCGGATGCAATACAAGCCGAAAATTGATTGAAGCCTGGGCCTCTGATTAGAACTCGGTCAATCTATTTATCGATCTGGTGCTGGCATACAGGGCCCTGCGTTAACATCTTCGAACTGGCGCTATTGGTGTCTGATTGGCCCCTGCCCCTCCCCCCCTATAAATCTTACTCGTTTATGCTTCTGTTTTATCTCTGACGATGGACTCTAGTAAGAGTTCGGAAACTCAGATGAATAAAGCCATGATTCCAGTGAGCGAACAACCTTCTTCTTTTTATTCTTCTTCTTCATTACGTAAGAAGTCCGTTGTTGAACACTGGTTCACCACCTTGCTGGCTGTTAACGGAAACCTTGAAAAATTAATGTGAACTTAGAGCTATGTCCTAATGACAGGATGTAAAAATCCAATTGCAAAATGCTTTGGAACTCCGATTGATTAACTTATTGGCTTATCTTTCCGGTGCTTTGAAATATGTCTTGTAAAAAAAGCTATATCTGCATATTTTGGAATATAAATTGAACATGATAATTGTTCTACTTACCCGCATATTTGACTAAGTTACACAGTGATATAAATTTAAAGGCCTGAGGAGAATTTATCGAAAGCGGCCGTATGCTCGCCAAATTGTCGCTTGAACATATTGTTTACATTTCAATTGCAGCGTCCAATACACCGATTTCCTGCATGCTTTCGGCGAAGGACACAGGTCAAAATCTGCCTATAAGTTTGATGAGGCATATCATGAATTTGAAAACAAGGTTAGTGTGTTTTCGTTCATCCTGTTTATAGTTATGACTTAATGCACGTTTTATATATGACAAAATATCTTTGTAGGTCGTGGTTGGGCACGAGTTCTCCTTCAGGAAGATTGGCGTACATTAACTAAGAGGCTCAATGTTGGCGAAAGTTGGAAAACGTATATATCAGACCTCATGAGTAATGGAAGTGAGGGAGTAGCGAATCAGCGCTGAGCCACGGCAAACCTAGAGCCTGGGGGACTCCTCTTGTTGCAAAAATAGGCCAAAAACCTGAGACAGAAACTTTGAGTTCTATGCGCAGTTAATTTCTCCCACAGCTGCCATCAGGGCTCTTCTCCATTCGGTGATTCAAACTGATGATTTTAGTGCTTCGTTTACAAACACTGCTTACAGCTTACAGACCCAGTTCATGCCACCGGCACTCCCGTTGTCACCTTGATGCCGTCAAAGCAACATCGTGAGGCTATCCGGCATTTAATAAAGTACTTAAGAGTGTCGGGAAGCGTTCGCAAAACTTTCATTTTCCCAATTAAACCGTCTGACTTTGTCGTAGCTCGTTGTTAAGGTCTACCGAAGGTACACAAGGCAAATGTACCTCTTTGGCCCATCATTCCCCCTCGTGGCATCGCAACATGTGGTTTAGCAAAATGGATGTTCAATCGTATTTAAAGTCTGACCGAAGGCTTCTGCGAATTAATTTCTTAAAGGCACAAAGCACATGAATTGAGAGCCAGGTAAATCCATGGTTTCCTGTGCTATCTTTTCAGTTCTCAAGTCCACTCCGCAAAACCTAAAGGTTAATGTTTTGCAACGAACACTGGCTGAACGCAACTATGAAAGAGATAAGCCCCTGCAGTTCGAACACGTACTTTAGCTCCTATGACACTGCCTATAAACCCATTTCACTTGTGGTAGCCTAGTTTACTAACAAATTAGAGGCCCTCCTAGGGGGTCACTCCTATCACGGCCTGATTGCTGAAGTAGTCCTTCAACTGATAGAACACTTAGTATTCACAAAATATCAACTGAAGTTCTGAGATGGTTATGCCGACGACACCATCGTTATCAAAACAACCCCCCCCCTCAAGCACCTTAAGAACCTTCTGAACTCGGTTGATCCAAATATCCAATTCACAACGCAAGGCAAAACTAACAACCAACGCCCCTTCCTAGATGTAGTTGTACGCTCGTGTGCAACAGGACAATTGCAAACAACAGTGTTTAGCAAACCAACCCACACTAAGAAAATACTACACTTTAAAAGCAATCACCCTCTGTCTATTAAACGTAGCTGTATGCGCACTCTATTCAAAATAGTCTAAACCCATTGCAGCACGCCAGCAAACAAAATGGTTGAACGACTATCCCTTCGGAACCTCCTCAAGGCTATTGGCTACCCTAACCATTTTATCGAGAATAGCAGATGCCATGAGAATTGACAACGGCCAAAGGAACATCGACCTGAAGTCTGGAGGACCATTCTCTACATGAAGGGAGTTTGTGAGGCGGTTTCTTGACTCTTAAAACTAACCAGATTAGGCATAACCGGCTGACCCAAAGCAACAATTCGGCGCCGTTTGATGCAACCCGCTGCAACACGCTGCCACCCACTAAAACCTCAGCATTTGTCTACAAAATGCGTTGCTAATCCGGTGACTGCAATTAAGTGGGGGAACCCGGGCGGAAATTGCAGATCCACTTGAAGGAGCACAATTAGGCAGCTCGGAGGCTAGACCCAAACTCCAAGCTTGCAACGCACGTAGGAGAAACTGGCCATACTTACGGTTTCTGGGGGAGCCACCATTGTAGGCCGGGGTACCCTTAGATGAAACGGCTAACGCTTGAGGCCAACTGCATTAACTCCAGGTGTCTTGAACTAACTGCAGCTTATAACGTTTTGCATCATTGCGTGCATGAAGTGCGGGACAAAATGACCACGCAGAACTCAATAAAACCGCACAGAAACAACACGAGAGCGAACAAATCAAATGAAGAAAAGGAGCCTCTGAAAAGAATAAACACCACCAGAGGGTTCCACAGCCCTCCCACATTGAAAGAATAACTCAAAGCGCATGCAGCTAGACTGCCCGCCAAGAATCCTTCAAAGGACCGAGGCGGCGAAAAAATTGTTCCACCTAAGGTTGACAAACAAACCATGACACAATACATCCGGTTCTGTTAAGTTATCTGCGCTTAACGCTTTGACCATGGTTAGTCAATGAAGTTCTCAGAAACGCCAATATATGAATAAAACTGTTCCAATGAACCCAACTTATCTCCCATCTTTTTTCTTTGCAGAAGGACGGATCCAAAATCACAATACGCGCCCTTATGGACAAAATTAGAGATATTGTAAGTCAGATGGACCCTGTATTGCAGAGCCAACTTAACTATTTCTGCCACTGTTTTGAACGCCTTTTCTAAGGTGAGGTCTCTGATTGCTGACCTTTTAAATTATCTATTAAAAAGAAATTGGCTTTCAACAGCCCATGGAGACTAACATCTCAAGTGAACGGAGCTTTTGCTTGAGTCTCAACTTATGGGCGTTTCTTTTACACTCAATCTTGAAATTAACAATTTTATCTGGATACCGCTCCGCCATAGGTAAAAAGCGCAGAAATTTTTCGGACGGTTATTTTTTTCATGTAAGCTAGCTTTATAGATACAAATTTTCAATCTATAATTGCTCCTTAATATTCAGTGTAATCATACATGACCCTTATCGAAACAAGTGTTGATGTAGGTCGTCATAACAACGCACACATTGTACAGTCGCCCAGGTTGCTTTACTTATCTTATGTGCCAGCAGGGACAATGAGAGTGCGCTGTAAACGCCATAGACATTCAGAGATTGCTCGCCAATTTTCAAAACGTAGGCCATGATGCGTCCGAGGATGCAATCGTTTACGTGCAGCACGATTACTTCCGTTATGCAGCGATTCCGATAAGATCAAAAAAGTCTTCCAATCCTCCTTTAGGTCGGAATCGCTTACATGGACAACCAGGTAGAATACGAGAATAGAAACGATTCCACCCTTAATACAAGCGGTATTTCGCGAACTTTGAGAAGGGATAATTATTTCTGTATACTACACTTCATTTTAACCTTCACCTTATCCCTAATCATAATTTACTTATACTGAACTGCTAAGCCACCAGTATAACTGGTCGGTACTCGTCTCCTTTTCTGCCTGGGAGGCATGAATTCTTTTCTTATCCTCCTGTACTAACAATTAACTTCAAACAGTTACCAAAATGACGCGAAAATCGTAGTAAACTGAACCTTATTGGTCTTACAAGGATAAGATAAATACTCCAATTCAAACGTAAGAAAACGTTAAATCATCTAATAAAATTAGACCGTTAATATAATCTCAGCGTTTTCATCTTATTAAGGTACAGATGGGGAAACATTGCAAAAAAGAGCTCTGAATAGTTAAGCTATTCTCTACAGTTTTTCTGTCTCCCAGATTTACTCCGCCGAATAATGATAATAATCAGATAACTTCGTAGCGGATCAGAAAAGGAAAAAAACATGCAATTGACTAATTTGCGAATTTGTCTCAGCATTTTCTGTTTTTATTTTACGTAGAAATATAAGAGATATTATGATTTGAGCGAAATGCATGTGTGCCTCTCGTTTTGCCCGTATGTCTAATGGGTTTATCTACTTGATTCTAAGTGGGGTCATTGGACTTCAAAAATGCTTCGTGGTTTCTTTTCAATGGGAAAGGTTTTTAATAATTCGTCTAGTAAAGGACTACATTTCACTTCGCTATTATGAATCTCTGAAATTTGAACATAGACTGAGATAAAATTGCCTTATCATTCTTAGGTTTTAGTAAAATGCAAAGGTTGGAATCTATCATAAGATCCTTACTAGATCATTTTGCACTAGCTGTTGTCCTTGATTTCAATTTCCCAAGAGTCTTTGATACTCTTGCAAAATTGACTTTGCTGAAAAAAGTTTATAAAAACCACCTTAATTCACCCATATTTTTATGATATTTTGTCTCCTTGATCGTCAGTGTTTGAAGGAAAACAATACTCTCCTCGCCGGCTTTCGTGCCATTTCCAAAAAACATCCTGAATACATCTCACAATGTGATCTGGGTCGTTTTCTGAAAAAGCATGGAATTGAGCTTTCCGAAGACGACCTCTACCACCTGATGACAGTCTATGACAGAACTAGGAGAGGTTGCATTAACTACACCGACTTTCTTCAACAAACGATGCACGTGGTGAAGCCTGACTCTTGAATCTCTTGGATTGAAACAACAATAGCTGGCAAAAGACCGTTTTGACGACCAAATCCGACGCCAGCATCCAGGACAACCGCAGCCACTTCTATAGAAACAGCTGTAAAAAGAATTTGCTAATGACTGAACCTATCATAATGCATATTCATTATTAGTAAAATCGTATCGGTAGTACAGGCAGATGCCATATACTTATGTGCTATTTAAATTGCCGGAAATGTTCAATATGCAGTGTACTGTACTTCTGTTGCCGCACTTTAATATTAAAAGTGGGTTTCGGAAAGCTGAGAGCTTATTTTGAATATGTAGGCAAGTTTTCAAAGGCCATCAAAATTATAACCACAATAAGAGATCAGTTTTATAAGAAAAGCTTCACTCACACATTGTGGTTATTTTCGCATGCCGTTGCAGTTGACTTACCATAAAAAACAGTAGTTTAAATTGAGAAAATGTTTATGTGATAGCTGCGTTGGTTATTTTAAATATGTGAGGGGCGATTCTAAGTAAAACATCTTTTTACAGTTTAGGGTACACTAAAAGCTTAAAATAAATAAATAAAGAGTAGATTCTGTTGGGACCGTTAATGCGAGCAAGTTGATAAAGTCGAAGAGATTCATTGTATGATCTAATTCTTTGCATGCTGACCACCTGGAACATTCAATAAAGTCCATTTTTTTAACATTCTTATTATTAAACAAAATAAACTAGAGGGATTTAACCAGTGAAAAGTGCGCTAAATTGTAGCAAATTACTTGTATGCCGCCCATACGAAGTGTAATAATTCAGGAACAGTCCCACTGTGCTTAATAAATTTACATTCATATTCCAACTCCAGGCAGCAAATAAAATTGGAAAGTATTTCTTACGTCTGATACCCAGTGAATTTCATGATTAAGAGAACTGAACATCTGGACCGTTGTCTGGCTATCGTGTCCCAAGAAGTCAAAGGTTGAGTGAAGCAGATGGCAGAAGCCAATTTAAGTGCAGTTACCCCGGTCTACACTGTCACATTGGCTGAAACTGGAATGAGCGCTTCAATTATGGGAGGTTTATGATACTGAACTCTCATGGGTGTGCTTAAACTGAATATAGGATCCGCACCTACTTTTTTTCTACTTGCGCACTTGCAGCAATGAAGCTCTAACCTTTCAAGTTCATTCAATCATTATTACGTTATTTGTGTCATCGCGAACCGAACCGATCAACATCATCTTATATGGCTCGCAAAATACATTAAATCATGAGGCGTTGTGAGTCGGAGAGGCGCGCGCGCAATATCTGCCATCACAATATCGTCTGTTAATCTCAAATACTGCATTTTATCTGGACATGCATATTACCGCAACCGACAGAGGTCAGGGTTAAGAACTTTAAAATGAGTTATTAACAAATGTTTGCAGTTACGTAGCACGCCTATCAGTGTGTCAGTTGCCGTTGGTTTGAAACGGCTCAGTGGAGCAAAGAGAATCGGGCGTAAAGCGTCACGACGTAAGAGTGCTTGTGAGTATTTTCTTTGTGTTAACTCGAAAGCAAACATTCAGCCAAGTAGCCACCAGAAAACGAGCAGTCTGAGGTCCAAAAACATGTACTCTTGGTAGAGGAACAGGCTACTATCGGATCAGTTATGGCCGATAGATGCTGCTGATAGTCAGGATTTGAGCTTAACTAGACTACCATGGTCACTTCACTGAAGTTCAGATCGTGGTCAGTATCTCTTGAAAGTGTTCTCATATACTTAAAACAACCCTTGACTACCTCGCCCCAACTCCAATACTTCCAAGAATCACATGAAAGAGGACAACCACTCATCAGAGTATTTAAAGCTGTCACGTAAACTCCACAACGAGTTATTTGTAAAACAGTTCTACTTATATTTTATGAATACTATTTGTAGTGTACATTGGTAGGAGTGCGTGCACAGATGTATATGGCACACCCGCACGTAAACAATAGGGTTTTCAAAGGCGTTGCCTATGACCCTCACCCAATAAACTGAAACTTAGTATTACCAAATCGGGAGAGTAGCGGTCGTTCTGCAGGAGAGGTAGGTGAAATTTATTCCCATCAAGCGCTTGGTGCCTATTTTTCGGGTACAGCATATCATAAAAGTAGTTGCTTAAGAGGTTTCGCCTTTCGCCGCCTATACAACTTTTCGATGAAAGGAAATTTTATTTCAGACAGCTTTCAGTCCTGTGCTTTTGTCTTGTTACCAGACAATCAAATACTTCCTACTCTGTAGGTCAAGCAGTGAATAAAGATTTGCATCCGACCTAGGAGCAAAAAATGTTTGATGGTAGCAACCATATTTGCTTATCACATTGAAGAGTTTAATATAAAGTTTTTACTGACATGATCAGTTAATACAGTAGAAGCATTTACCAGAGGGTTACATGGGCGCAGAGAAGAAAATTCTATCATCGAAATCAAGACCGGCGGCTCATAACGACATCATTTTAGTTCGGTTAACGGCTTCCAACGAACGCATCAAGCCGTCACTGCGGTGACAAATATAATCATGCTTCGATCAATACACAGTGCCAAGGAAGCAATTTATGCGAAGTTACTTTACCAGGGAATATGCACCGCCAATGACGATACACAAAATTACGCTCTCAAAGACATTTTTATGATGGATCTTATAATTAAGCCAGCCAATCTTGCCATTTCGGCTTTACTGAGGGGAACCGGAAAGGTCATTGGTGGCTTTCTACAGCACAGGATAAATCAAAATCATATTACTCACAACAGAATATAACTACGAATGAAACAGTTCAGCTACTTAAATGAAATGGGAAACAGAATCAATAAAAACTGATTTAAAACCAGGAAACGTATGCAACGAAATTATCATTGACAGATGAGGAAAATGTACGTTTGGGGATAACATAGCAGCCGCTATGTGTGTCTTAGTGAGTTAAACAAGATAAACACCGCGAAACATGGCATTGCTGGCATCTCGGAGTTAGAAGTCAACCTCGGAACCAATGTTTATACTTTTGTGCGCTAAACTTAAATTTTAAATTAATCCAAACCATTACCCATAGAACCTTACCTTAAAGCCCCAACATCAACCTTAACAACTAATCATTATTCTAACCTAATTCCTAAATTAGAAACAATATATTTAACCTCAATGCCCCAACCCGTATGTCATATTTAACCTCAATGCCCCAATTCGTATGTCATCACCCTAATCGTACCCTGAAACCTTAGTCTTATTCCCCATTTTGACCTTTAAACCCCAACTAAAACCTACTGTTGACTTGGTAAACCTAAATTCGTGACATATAAAACCATCTTCTTAAAATTAACTGATCCTGTAGTTAAACATTATCGCTGATGTTATTGTTAGAACCGTGCAATGTTGGGTGGAGCATCCCTACTGAAATAAAATGAGCAGAATCGTTTTACCTCTAGGGTAAGGTAGTTCTACACAGGATATAGTCACCACCTTATGTCTCAGTAGTTGAAAATAGGGACGATTACATATATTTTGCATTAGTTCTTGGCATGTTTTTAAGTTTGCTGAAAGAATCACGTGAGAGTGTGAGAAGACTAATAGTCCAAAAAAGTGTATATTATGGTCGGTTGTGTTAATTTGGAGAATCGTCGATGGAGGGATTAAGAAAGGGGCTGGGCGCACTGTTCCTTATTTTTGTAATCCTAATCGGAGAATAAGCAGCTTATAATGACTTAGCGGGGGCTAAAAATTTTCGAACAATAATATGCCGAAACCAACTGTCGGAGAACTGGAGGTGATCCCCTGGCAAGGGCACCAGGTGAAGTCTTCCGCTTTTATCCAGGGTTTGAAGACCCAATGTGTCCTAAATTACAGGGTGCAAAAGCAGCCAAGTTAAATAAATTAAAAGGACCTTTTCTGACGTTACACATGTGGTTAAGAGGAGGCAAAACTAGGACAAAGTTATTGAATGGGGTTTTTGAGATAAAGTATGCCAACACGAAATTTTAAACCAAATAAAGCAGATGTTAATGGGAACTTGAGACGGCAGCACACACCGACGTTAAACTGAAGCATACAATACTGGCATGCCATTGAATCGTTAGAGACAAATCAAGAGTAAAGATCATCACGAGGTTAACATTGAGGAAAATTATATCAAATTGAACTGGGCAAGCAATAAATTGCTCAGTCAATAGTAGCATTAAAAAACAATCCATTAATATTATTCGATCAGCGTATCAGAAACTAAAGGTTCTTCTAGTCTGGATGAAGGACCAATGGAGAATATTAATATAACTTTATTCTTGATGTTTTCCGTGCCTGTTATTTAATTTAACTGTAGGTCACAATGTCCTGTCAAATATTGACTGAGGGAGAATTTCATCTATTACACATTTTGTTTCTGATTCACTTGAATGTAACCAAAACGGTGCATTTCATAACTGCTTCCTGATGTTTCACCTCTGGCAAAAAAAAGAAGCAAATGAAAGTTTATATGTCATGCTGTGCTATTCTTCGCAATTTCCATCACCTGTGAAAATATACATGGAAATTTATCAAATTGGAAAAGCTAAGCACGCAACATTAACCAGGTACTTTTGTCATTAGGTTACGTTTTAGCACATTGCAATGTCAGTAATAATTTGCGCATTTGAAATGCTTGTATTTTACGCAAAACGCCTAATTTCCAAGTTGTTTAGATCAAGCGTTTTTTGCTTCGTTCTGTGATGACTATATCTGCGGTTCGGATAATACTAAATTATTTGAGGTGAACAAGTAACAATATAAGACAAAGGGTAAACGCAACTTTCAATGTGAGTGCGGTAGCACGGTATTATTTTGCTGTCCACACTTACAGCTTTAGTGATGCTTCAGGTTCCCTGTGCATGCAAAACCATATGGCAACTTAGCACCAATTTTCGTTATCGGAGATAACCTCAAATAATTCGGATGCATTTTGTTTGCCGTAAAGACAACATGTTTAATTGCTTTTATTTAGCAAAAGCTGAATGTAGAGCATCTTATACCACTGAATGTCTGACTGAAAATTGCGTCTGTAAATGTTTATTCAGCAAAACAAGTACAAGATGCGAGTTCATAATTATTAATTTTCAGAATATTTTTTTATTTTCTTAAGCAACACAAGTTATGTGGACTGTTTAAACAGGTGCTCGCAAGATTTAGCATTCATCTAAGTTTAAAAACGGCGTGAAACGTGTTTATTTTGTAATGTGCCAGTGCATATGCGTTCTGTGCTCTCAGGCGTCAATAATTGTTCGAGCATCAAAAAAAAGTTTAAAAAGGTTTTCAGAAAAATACATTATCCCTGCAAGAATCCTTGTAAAATTTTATTTGCTTTTCACATAATCTACCAGCTGAAATTGTATATCTATTCACAAACGACTATATTGGGGAATAAATGCCGAGTGAATGAATGATTTGCGTTCGATTTCACGCTGAACAAAATGCTCAAACAAGTGAAAGTTAAAAATTGGTAAAAGGAGCAAAGACCTTACATCTCTTGACCAAGTTCAATGCAAAATTTTACTTTCTTACACATTTAAAGTTAAACTACTGTTGATCTTTACTCCTCTGTCCACTAAAATGTAGCAAAGTTATTTTATTTAATTAGCCGTTAGTCGCTGTGAGGCTGCCAGTGGGGCTGGAGATTGAGCCTCAAGGCAGAGCGGAACAGGTAGGATCCGGTAGCGATTTGTGAGCGTTCATTAACGAATGCACGTTATACTCAACTTCACATACTTGGAATTTGAATTTTCGCTTGGAAGTTGGGGTTTAAAAATGTGCAAAGTACTTTCTTACGGCAAATAATCAAGTCATATGCAGTTGACATAACTTAAGGCCTAAAAACAGTTGTACGTTAGCAAGTGGTCTGTCAGTCAAGTAAGCAGACAGTTAAAAGAAACTTAAAAATAGAGATAAAAATAAAACACCGAGTTCTTTCTAAAAGTGGAAGGGTAAACAGCGAATATCAAATGTTTGGGATGTATTCCTATAGAGCGTTTCAGAATGACACTAACCTTTTTATATTTTGGATTTTCAGTAATATTGTATTTTTCCACGCATTGACCTCTTTTGTAAAAACCGAAGCACTGCAGGAAATCGGAGAAATTTTGCCATGCAGATATGTAAAGAAACACGCAACATTCAAAGATAGAGGAGAGTGAGGATGTAATAAAACGGTTATCAAATTATTACACCATTGGTCATAGGTGTTTAGTAATCGCGGTTGATAATAAAGAAGCACCAAAAATGCAAAACAGCTTACAGGCTTGATTGACGCCAGCCAATGTGATCGACAAAGCATCAGCTCAATATACAAATTTCTGAGGTAAAGTTAATGTTGGCATATTTTGATAAAGATGACTACACAGCAATTAAATTTTGCATGCGATAAACTCAATAAAAAGTGAACAACCCACCAAATGGGGAAAAGCGATCAGAAAAAGTGTTCCTCCTATAAATCTAGGTTTTAATTTAAAGTAATTGTCAAGATTCTGACAGGTTTTTTGATAATTTTGTAATGCAAATTAAACTGTCTTATTTGAATGCACACACACTTACATAGAAAATGATTTTTAATACTTTGCACGTCATCTACTGTCAATTACTCTTTCGGAATTTAATAAGAATCCAACTTTTCATAGGCAAATTATCACTGTACGCTATATTTCGTCTCTCTTAATATATTCAGTTAATTGAATTCTTAATCACCTGAATATTCGGTAGCTAATGCTTCGCGAATCCAAACACACAAAATACGAGATTCATTTGACCTACTTGTGAAAATCTCGGTGGCATCAATAGGATTCGAACCCACGCCAGCAAGAGGAAGGCTTTCGAACAGCTAACATTTTAAGCCAAACGAGCTACGAGGCCCCACCGGGAGTCGTGAGTTTGATCACAATTGAGTCAACTTACCCAAACCAGCCTACTGCAACGCATGGAATTCACCCATTCTGGTACAGTTAACTGACTGCCCCAGCAGGATTTCCTAAGCAATTAATCTAAAATCCAACAGAGGACTACCAAGCACAATTAATTAGTTGAAGGTTTTTGGCAGATTTTAAGAATTCCTTTGCCCCACTTGTGAAAATCTCTGCAGCCTCGGTGGGATTAGAACACACGCCAGCAAGGCTAGAGCGTTAAATGAACTAAAGCCTTCCCCTTGGTGGCGTGCGTTCGAATCTCCTCAAGGCCGCTGAGTTTTCACAAGTGGGTCAAATGAATTATTACACTCGGCCAAAATCTTCTACTAAACGACGAAATATTGGCATAAATAACATGAAGTTCAGACTAAAATGTCATAATTGAAGCTTATTTTACTCTTAAGATGGTCAACGGATAATTTTAACAGAATTCCTATCAAGTGGCAACAAATCGTGCTGACTGCCCTAAAGCACAGCTCCGAATACTGGTGATAAATCAACCGTATATATCGAGAACCATCATTAAGGTGTCTGGGTATTTAAAGTTCTATATTACGGTACGTATATCATAAATTCAAACATCAGCTAAAACGCGTAGCAAGAACAACGTACTTGTGATTCGCCCGGTACGACCGTTGTATCGTCCATAAAGCGAACGAGCACAAGGTTTTGAACCTTGAGCATATTTTCTTTGTAGACCGTATTCACTTGCTATACCATAAAATATGTATGTTTAGAAACAGTAACTAAGCGGAAAGTGAAAATGAATAACCTGGAGGTGTTGCATATAAATGAACTGATAATTTTCACGAAGAAACTTTTCAGAGGTAACAAACACACACCTTGAGGATATAGTACCTCAAATAGCCTATGACGTGTGGAAAACAAAGGACCATCCAAAGACAAAAGAACGAAAGTAATGTAATCTTTGTTTGAAAAGCCACAAATCCCAAACGGCTAGATTGCTACGAAACAAATTAATTCGGAATGATATTACGATCTTCAGAAACATTTAGGGTTTGATTAACATGTCCGGCTCAGAAAATGAACTTATAATGCAACACTGTCCACTGCTCTAAAGTTCGTGGCCTAAAAATTACTTTTAAAGATAACTTTGACAAAGTTAATAGCACAAAAACCTAATTTACTTCACCGTCGTCCTTACTGCATGTTTTGAGTTACTTATGGCATCCCTAAATGCTAGTAATCTTCCAATGGCCAGTTGAAATATCAGAAACGCAAGAAGGCATATTCAAAAGTAGTCATTCAGAAACTGTGTTAGGAATGGAATTTATGATCAGGTACAGACGTCTTTAATCACCTGTTCAAAGAATACGTACCCTTTCTTGATTTATTTCAGCAAGAAAACGGCTCTTCTCGTGGTAGATATCCTCCCTTAGTGGGTCGTGCCAATACTGGGCTTGAGCGAGACTGAAAAATTTGGATGACAGTGCTTATGAATGGGGTGCGTTTAGGAGGCCATGTTAACTAACTTTGTGTTCAAGCACGCAAACAAAACCCTGTCTCATGAAGTTCAAAATCACCGAGATTTATTTCGGTTAGCTGGAAATATAAGTAATCATCTACAGGTGACCAAGAAGTATTATATAACTGACAATTTTGAAACCAATGAAAAATTACAGTTCATTCAACTACAGATATGTCACGGGCCAGCTAGCAGAATAAACTGTGAAACGCTTCATTCGTTGCAGTGAAACATTAAATAAAATTGCATATATAGTAAGGAACTCACATAAAATGTTCACATATATCTACGTCCTTGGTAAGACACGGTAATATGAACCCCCGTAATGCCGGTGGCCCTAAGCTAAATTCCAAGCAGATTATGTTTAGGATTAGGCCTAGGCTTAAGGTAGCGTTAGAGCTATAGCAAATATTACGGTCAGGGTTAGAAGGGAGGGTAGATTAAGACATGCTGTTAAGGCTAGGTTCAAACTTGAAAAAAATGTACCATTCCTTGGATTGAGCAAAAGACCGCCTGCATTCGAAGGGAGTTCCCAAGTCTTACCACGTCAGCTACCGTTTCTTGCATTTTCTGAAAAACTACAAATTGTGTATAGATTAAGTCTATCGGATTGATTTCATAAGGCTTTACGACATACCTATTGTTGTATTTTGGCGTATATTTGTGTATCTGCTACACTAAAACCGGTTTATCTATAATTATCGTTTGCTATGCAAAATAAGTAAACGTTAAATATAATTATTTTGCCAGTCTGGTTTTTCTAACCCTAGGCATATGCATTTGGATGAATGCTGCTTCCAGGAGACGAAACAAGATTAAAGACAAAAAGGGAGACTATAAGCCAGTATAAACACCACAAGCATTGGAGGTCAACTGAACAACATTCGATAGTACAAGTAATTTGCTTTCAAATTAATTCACCCCTAGGGCTGTAGGTCACAATCCATCAGAGCAAACCACCATGATTGAGTGAAAGAGAAGGACACAAATTACTAGAGTGACATCGCTACCAAGCTGCGGAAATTCTGAAAGAAGCTGATGAGAAAATGGTAACCGTTAAAAACCCCAGTTGCCATAGGAGTGGTAAAAATAGCTGGAATTTCGAAGACCCTCGAAGGCGCATAGAACGCAGCAAAGCTTTTCACATAAACAGTGGTCTCCGAAGATTTTTGCATACCCCGGTCACGTTCCAATGGTCGTCAGCTATACTTGCGTCCGATAGAATCTCATCGACTTGTTGCGGTGCAAGACATGACAAGTGACATACATGCCGGCAGCCCCTATAAATAGCTTATTGGTTGTCTGACAGACCGCTGGCACATAAACAGGAAGTGAATCTAGGATGAAACGTAACAAGGGCTGCGTAAACAATGCTCTTTAATTTAAACTAAAGCCCGAAAATGTGCATTTATTAGCCGGTCACTAGGAATCTTTCAATATTTAAGCCTGAGAAGCCACAGAACATCTGTTGATCGTGTTTTTCATAGTCACCGAACAGGGACATGTGAATATGGACTTTTGACTGGTCATGCAGTCTACGGATGGGTATTGCATGAAATATATATCAGATAACACCTTAGAACTGATACAGTAAGCTGTTGTTCGATGATACCAATATATCTTGTAAGGAACTAGAATGAACACGGAAACATTTATCAATAACTAGAGGCAAAGACGAATTTACCAAGCTGTGCAAAAACGTTAGTTATATGTATTTTAGAGCGTACTGTTATATAGCTGGGGAAAGAAAAGGAATCTGCTTCTATTGTGGAAGCCTAGATAGCCTTTATTGTGGAAGCCCACATTATCTGATGCTGGTCTCCTGTATGATAACGAATATTGTGTCCCGATAATCCCACGTTCCTCTTATTTGCAAGCAGATCCTTAGACTTGCACACTCGCCTCCATTCATAAGTCAATTTGCATACAGATGCATATTTCGTAGGAGTGTATTGTCTGTAGGAGATCATGGCCATTTCCCTTTTCGGACACGCAGATTTCCTCAAGTTGGTCTTATTAAATTGCAACTAAATCATTTACTGAGATTATTAAGATGGTTGCTCTTCAATTAAAATAACCACCCCTGTCCTTTGAGTGCTTCTCCTGTATGTGCCATTGTTTAGCTGTGTTCTAACGAGCTCAGCTGTGCTTTTTTACTTAAGTGAGAATTTTTCAGTTGGAAGTTTGGCATCTGGATGGAATAACGATTGCTCAGATATATTAACTCACTTCACTTAACTAAACTGCAATTCCGATACGAACGATAGTCTTTTTAATCAGTGACCGAAACGACAATATTTATGAGTGGTAATTTCATCTTCCCTAATTATAAAGAACTCCAAAATCTCCATTCAATATATAACACAGTTCCCAGGTGAATTTTAAGAACACAGATCAAAAGAGAGCGTTGTAGTTCTAAATAATAATTATATCGACCTCAATTTCTCTAGACTTATAGAATCTCTGTACTGTGGAAATTATTCCAGTCAAAGCTGTGGGTGTGACGCTTGACTCTTTGCTTAAATATTTTGATAATTGCCTAGAAACAATCGTTTCTGTCAGCAAAAAATACTATAAACGACTGCAAGCGAACATGTTGAGGGATAGCACTGAGGAATCAATAAGCTTTGGCCTGTGTTCGCACGAAATTAATCAGGTCTTTCGCTAACGTAGCAGCTGCAAATTTCTCAAAAGATGTATCTTATGTCTTTTATTTCGGTGTAAACGATATCAATTGAGCATTGAAAAAAGGGTTACAAACGCGAAAGAAAAAGATACGTCCTCAGTTCATTCTGAGCAATGATCCCGATAAAATTCTTCTCCCTGGTGTGCACACAGGAAAGTTCTGATGCGATCGCCAGATACTAAAATCACGTTGGCATCTCTTCCATTCACAAACTAACGTCTTGTCTGCGCGCAGCATTGTCCCAAGGAATGTGAAGAATCAAATTGTTAAAGAGAAAAAACCAATTAATTAAAACAAACCTAGTGGAAATATTGCCCTTTGATCTACACTGACTATGGATTAAAGTTCAATGACTCACATTAGACAACAACGGTTGGCTAAACGCCGACAGGTTTGTTGTCTTTAGGCTGTACGCAAGCCCTCGAATGTGACAACCGCTTCAATCAGGATGGTACTCTGCCACATTTGCCAATTATGCGGAACTGGTTTGCTTTCCTTGGAAAGCCACTGTATTGGCTTGGCCTGTACCTCCATATCCGTATTGATGGAGAACGCCAGGTGAAGAGATAGTAATGAACCTTGGCTCGAGGGAATATTTCTGACTAATCTGATAGGTTCCTTCGGTGGACCATCTACAGCGTGTGCATGCGTATCTTTATTTTCCTAATTGCAGATGATGGCTACGGCTGGGATTACCTGAGCGAATGCAGAGCAATCCCGGAACAGTTCGCCATCAACCAACCGACCTATCTGCTAGTCACTCCTCTGATATATAAATGCAGAAGCGCGTTCCGTCTAACGCAAAGTTGACTGTCATAACCATTTCTGGCAAAGTACCCGTCACTAGTGGGTCAAACCCAGCTCCATGTTCAGGCACCTGCAATTCTAATCCAGGATCTCTAGTCATTATTTCCAAGGCTCTAACATTGATACACGATCCCTCCACACCTTGATTGCGATCACGTATATTTATTATCGTACTCAATTCGCACACCGATTAGATTACAAAACTGTTCATTCCTTGTGCCTTGCAGCTCAATTTAAGAGCCATCGCTTGCAGTCAGCTAATAACCGGTAACGATGCTGATTGAGTATCGATGATAACATGGGGGCCGGTCTAGTCATTTTCAGTTTATCACCCATTGCCAGACATTACTGTCAGAAACCGGTTTAGATAACCTGGAATTTAAATGCAAACGTGTTTATCACTGAACATAATGTCCTGCGATCTACTACTGTCAAACGCACAACTGGACGAGCATATTCTATAACGCGATTGGTTGATGTCTGTATTATTTTTATTAGGGCGTTATGCTTACAAATCGTCAAAATATTATCAAAGCCAGTTACTCTTCACACTTTCCACTACGAAACTGTCAAAATCGCCATTGTTAAGGTTTTTTATATTAATTCTTTTGATGATCAAGCGATAAACTTTTATTCAAATAGTGCAAACTTTCTCAAAAATTACATAGCCCTCCTGTGACTCATTCGTGTTCCATTCCCTGAAAGACAAAAATGAAAGCACCCTGGAGTATAGTGGCTAGAGGACTTGGTGAAAGACATACCGGGTTTGAATGATGTCAACATAGGCAACCCGCGTCAAGATCGACCTGATGACGTTGCAGAAAACGCGCGACGACGTGTCAGGACAGGAGGGGAGACCAAAGACACCCTCCTGTGGCCCACCGATGGAGATGACGGAACCAACCTTTGCGGGTGGACAGCGTTGCACGAGGGCTCGGACAAACAGACCACCCTGCGAGAAGCCGATGAGGTGGAATCCTTGTGACAGGTTCTTGTTTGAGTGCACGATTTCACACGCCTGTGCCAGTTGCGTATTAATGGGCATGAAGTAGGTGTTAAGGCGATCCTTTTGAAGAAAGATGAAGATGGATGAGTTATGTGGTAATGTTAAGTCAGAACGTGCCGGTATGGATAAAAATGCAGTCAATTCAATTTAAAGTCAACAGACAAAATGCCATAAAGAAATGAAGAATTATTCGGTACACTCCTGGTGTTTTAGGGATAGAGAGTGTTTTTAAACTGTACAGAGTCAACTATTTTACTAAAATACTGAGGAAATATCGTAAGAGCCAAAAAGGTCTGAGGATGAAGGTTAATCGATATGTGTTAAGTAAATTGAAGCTGATAATTGGAGGCAAATCTATGAATCTATGTATTTTCATTTATACATTCGTCATGATAAAACTTTCATTAAATAACTCTGGTCGAATTGTTACACCAGCAACATTTGGATCTCGTTAATTTATTTTGGGTAACTTTCCATTCAAATCGTCTCATTTTCATGATTTAAATCATTTTCCAATTAATTTATTCAAATTTTTAAAAAGACATTTGGTCTCCAATGCTACTGGCTTCGGTAGATAGAAAAATAGATTAAAGTAGCATATGCTAAATAGATTAATAAGAAAAAACGTATTTTAAGTCCATTTACTCCGATGTTATTTGAATTCTCTGGGCTGCTCTTTCGAAAAATGATATTTTCTGTTCAAATTGAAACAACGCCGATACATGTGAGCTCGGTTCACAAACCTGATGACTAGGCAGCGTACGTAGTAAAATATATTTAATATCTCAATCCGATATGATTATTTAAATTCTATCCAATTAATAGCCAGCTTAGGTGACCTTGGATGGTTTGGTTCTTATCGGACGTGCAATGATATTTTCTGTGCAAAACGGCGTTTACACCTGATGAAAGTGACGTTTTGATGCCTGCAAGCATGACATGAGCCCTGATTGGACTTAAGCGAAAAATGGATGGTTGAAATTGGCAAATAGCCACGCGTTATTAAGAAGTTAGATGTTGCACAGACAATGTCATTCCAGGAAAACATAGTTTAAAAGAATAAGGACCATTCAGAGAAAATATTCGGATACACCATTAGTGTTTCGCAGTCCACCAACGCTCCCTGGAGAGAATTTGATTGCAGAATTCTTTAAGTGCAAGCCCTCAAGTAAAATATTATATTAAATCCGAAAAATGCAAATGATGATAATCATATTGGAGTTATTTAACGTCCATAGAAAAAAAAATATTTACCTTTACTTCTCAGCAAAGGGGGAGGAGAAATTAGTAGTTGATGCAAAAAATTTAGGCTTTTGTCGTTCTACATACAGCACATACCCTTATGTTTTTATTTTTATGCCACACCCAGCTTTCTCATTTATATAAGAACTAAATTTTATTATAGGATATCAAACGTCGTCTAAAGATCCCTCTCAGAGAAACCAGTTATATATTTTTGTGCATTCATATATATTATGCACAAATTAAATTACTTACTGTGTATATGGAAAATGTCTTTACTTACCATTACCTGCCATATTGCTAGGACAGATAATGGATAAAGGCCCAGACAATTGTCTTACCCATATTCTGCGCTGCATTACACATATGCTAGGAGGTCAACTCCTCGGTGGGGGCCACAACCTTCAATATTTTATTTCTGGTACGAACTCTATTATAGCAATTGTTGGTACTAATCTGCTCAGAAATGAACTGTTAACTTGAAATAAATCAGTCGGAATTAAGCTTTATACTCCCTATTCAAACGTTGATATAAATATTTAGCAGAAATTCATCGAACTTAGCACTTCCTATTTCATGTATACACGACCTTTGAATAAACGTACCGCGTTCTGAGGGTGGGAACTCAAAACGATTCCTCTCTGTCAAAGTTGATGCTTTTCAATTATGTCCGTAAGAATGTGCAAGTTCTTTTTGGTTAAGATGACTGGTATGCCTGCTTATCAGGACAAGGGCATAGGAACGCCTTATCCAGTTACCATGTGGTGGTCATGTGGTAACTTTCCAGAAAGGTAAAATTCCCGTTGCTTAACCCTTACACCAACACTAGCAAAAAACAAAACTGTAACCATAAACTTAACCTTCGCGATAGCCCTGCACTAAAGCTAAATTCAACATTTAAAATAACCCCAAACCTTAAACCATAAATCTTAACTTAGCCCTTACCCTCACATTACTTTTAAACATACGCTCCCTGAAATGAGGGCGATTCTTACGCCCGTGTGCTGATTGGGCAACCATAGAAGTCATTCTTACCATCTTTGGTTCAAAGTTCAAAAATATGTTCACGCACAATCGAAACAAACGTGCTAATTGTTCACTGGCTTCTAAGAAAAGCTTTTATAAAAACTTTTTCCTTAGTCGCTGTATTTTCAGTGAAAAGCGAATAATAAGTGAATCATTAGCTAGGTCAAGGATCAGCACCTGCATTTATATTGTTTCCAAGTTTAAAACATCCGTATTCTTCTTGAGTTATAACATGCTCTTTTGTAACTTACACTTAAAAGATAAAGCTTTTCAATGGAGTATTTTTTCGGTTGAATAAAAAGCCAGAGGAGTACGAATTTAAGCTCGTTGAGTCATATTGTTATTCACATACTAGAGGTTAACTAAAACGCATGTTATCACAGTTACAGAGGATTTATCGAAAGCTTACTTATGCTCACCAAATTTTCCTTTGAATAAAAATTAGGATGGTTTATTACTTTAGATTTTGAGTGGCTTTTTGGACTTACTTTTATAGAATTCCCTGCCTCAAAGTAGGAGGTAACTAAACAAAGCCTAAATATTATTATTTGACGACGTAAACATGTGTAGAATGGTAAATTGTTTCATAATAAATATTTTTATTTGGTGGTCCGTGAATTGCGACTGCAATTTGAAGAGCAGGATGGCTGCCTAGACATATTTTCGTCAGAAGATTTACACTGCTTATATTTAAACATAAAACGGGAGAGGCCAAATTTGAAATAATAGAAAAAAACTTTTAACTTATCCGAAATTAAAGGGATATTTTGGTTCGATGGATATGCGATTTCTCACTACAAAAAGAATCAATTTTCGTGAACTGACTACAGTTACTGAAAGTCAAATCAGAAAAATGCATGCAAAGTTACTCAACTATTTTGAGAAAAAGCATTTTTGTAGGGCGTTGTAAATGGGTAACCACTTACAAAAACAAGTTAACGAGATGATCCACCTAAGTTTTCATGGCATTAAGGTACAGAATCACTGTAACTGTTGCCTAATGGGACATTTCCACTTCAGTGCTGAAGCAGTTTTTAAATAATTATATCCCGGAAATGAAATAAGAATGCGCATTGTTAGTAAATTTTGACTCACTATAAATCTCGATCCCCCAATAACCAAGTCAAGAACAAAGATGCCAGGTATTTCCTCTCTTATAATATTAGACAAATGGGTGATTGCGCTACTTTCTCCAGTATCACCTAAAAGGCAAGGAAAAATGCAGGCAAAGTTATGATGGTTTTATTTCTTTCCGAATGCATCAATGATCGAGAGTGGAATAAGTTGCACTAGTAGGTTGACAAATGAACACAGATAAATTATATGATGTGATGATCATTTGTTTTACTAGGTGAATTATATCTCCCATTTTCCGATTAATAAGAAAAACATGCAATAAATTAAAAATTTACCGGACGACTAACTGCTTAATCAACGTTGAGATATTTTTTGCCCAAATCAAGTCTAACGTATTGAAGTTAAAACACAATGTTTTTTTAAAAATCTCTATGAAAGATAAAGAAGCATACCCATTCCATGCCACAGGACCACTCCCAATGGCGGCTCGCCACACGTCAATGACAAGAGCAGGAAAATATTGCATGCGGTAGCAGTAAGTTTTTCCATAACTAGAAGATGCGAAACGCTTTTTACAATCAGAAGATAAAAGCACGTATGACAATATAACAAAGCCACAGCAGTCTGGTATTAGTATGTATAATTACAACTTACAAACGATAACTCAAATTTATGGTAGTTATTTCAGCTAGTTTTAGTTTTCTACAGCGAAAAGCTGCAGGTTTTGCTGAATATGCACTTTTTAGTCTTAATCGGGCATGATTATGTTGCTTAGACTAACGTCTAGGCAGTTTTGGTTACAAAAGGGTGCAAGATTGCCTGATTGTTATTAACCAGAGAAAATCACACTAGTATTCAAACGTTTTTGTCAACATTGATCATATTTTGCGCTACCGATGTTGCTTTTCTATAATAGTTTGAACATGAGACAAAAAAAGCAAAACGGAGCTCATGTGAATGGCTTAAAGTCCTTTCTTAGTAAAATACAAATACAAATGCATAGCTGTCCTGAAGGCTATTTCCGGCAGAGATTAGTTATATATGCAGTGATGTGCACAGCCACTTATTCTTTGACGATTTACTCGCTTGACAGTTTAAAAATTCATACGAATAAAGCCCTGGGTCCGGATATCGTCTTCTTCAATTAAATCTCCTGGGCCTCGCAAATTTTCGACCATTCGCACTTCAATGCTTATATAAAGAGTACAATTAAGGCGCCGCCGCAAACTTAACACAATTACAGACTCAAATCATCTTCATAATCAACTATTATAATGTAATGTTGTAAAAAATACATTTTAAAATGCAGGATTGACGTAGGCTGCACGTTTTGGCAGATTATGAGGAGCAGCTAGAGTAGAAAATTAAAGATGTTTAACCTATTCTTACGCAGAGCAAAGTTAATTTTCCAGTTAAGTTATTATTTGGCGCCAAGTAAGCCAATTTTTGTATGCTCAAATGGTTAAGATTATCAGAGAAATGTACAGTAGTTTTTTTGCTTTTTTGAAATATGAAATTGCAACGGGCAGGTACAGTTCCCATAAATATGCCTGACGATCGATAATACAGCAGCTTCGGCTTCTAACATCTGCATTCTTTATGCAAGCGCCAGCCAAATTCCAACAATGGACTCTTATTTTTACGTAGGATAATCAGCAAATATAATTTATGGTACAATAGCGCAGGAGACCCCTTAAAACTCGGCCTCTGAAATCCTATGATTTAAATCTTGCTGGCATACTGCCGCTTGTCTTGTGATCATTTCTAACATATAACTAATCTTCTATATAGAATGTTTTGTTCTTGTGAAACTGGCACCATCAAGACCATTGTCTGCAACCTGCTAAGGGGAGAAAAAATTCAAACATCATTGGCATTTGATTAAAATTCTATTTACCAATTTTGCCTAATATCATCTTAAAATGCGAGCTGACTACATGATCTCCATGCCTCACACACGATATGTCGATACCTGAAGAATATCAGTAACATATTAAATGCTAACTGTTACAAGCCTCCCAGCTCTAGGTCAACGTCCACCATCACACCATCACTTAAGTGTTTCAACGGTAAGTTAATCGAAATATGCGCTATAGTTCGTAAGACTGACAACAATCGCAAACCTAATCTCCAAGGGTATATTTAGTTTTATTCCAATTTTTATGCATAATAAAATCGACAAAATCAAAAGTAACTTAGGAAACCTTCGTTGAACTCACAAAAAACAGCCTGATTATACATTCATAACCTTGGCGTATTGATTCAAGAAATTTATTCGGATATATAGGGGATAGAACCCCCAGAAAATATCGTGTCACACGTTGAATTGCTTGTTATTTAACATCGTGTTTCTGCGCTACAACACATATTCCTATTCCTCTCAATAAAAAGGAAGATGTAAAAATATAAATTTTCAATATGGACAATTATTTAAAAAATATTTAAACGTAACTTGCACGGAAAAAGCCTACTAAAAGGCAAATGTAGTTTCAATAATATATAGTGTGCGAATTTTCTCTCAAGCCGACCTTCGATTTTAAAAGAGTTCGAAAAATGACCTAAAGTTAAAATACGATTATACTAGGATTAACAAGCGCTGACATAAGTGTTATGAAAAAAGCGTGTACTTACCTACGGCGTCTGCCAAAATTCTTAATAAAGAAAAAGTGTCAGAAGTAACGTTTTATTTGTGTGATGCTTGACAATGGCTTCGTGTTTCAGGGAAGTTTGCCTTGGGTTATACGCAGGTCATACATGAAAGGGATGAAAGATGTCAGTCCATCAGGAGCACAGGTCAAAGATCCCGTTTTTGGGGCTTTTAGCAAATAGCAATGGAAGACGCAGTACAGAAGTTAAAGCAGAAGAATTTTGCGAAAGTACTCAAACGGATAACAGCCAAGCAGTTGTATAGTACAACTAGAATAGTAGTACAACTAGAAGGTGAATAGTACAACTAGAAGGAACAAGGCACGAAATTGTATTCGATAAGATCCGCACTGATCCAAAATGTATAACAAGCTTGCCCTTACGAGGGATCAGAAGAAACCAGGCGGGTGTAGGCCTCAATGATAGGCTGTTATGTTAGGGGATTTTCATAAATAAATAAAAAAGCAAACTAATTTTTTGTTAAAGCGCCTTCTGGCACTATTACTCATGAGCGTGTTCTGTATTACGATGATGGGTTATTTAACTTAAAAATATGCATCAACACGTCTATAAATTAACCTTAAAAGAAATCTAAACGGGGGTTGATATTACTCATCGACCAACTGCTTTCTGATGGAAGTTTTGAATGCTTGGGGAAAAAATCCGCGCGTCGTTTGAAATCACTTTCGAATTTCAGTTTCATTGAATTAACGATGTTTTAGTCTCTACCTCAGTGTAGAACCCACGTTATTTTGGAATAATTCTTCAATTTATTGTCAATTCTTTAAATTTGGGAGTTATTTACTTAGACTTGACGAATCTCTGGCTTTATCACTATAAATTCACTGTGGATTCTTGCACATCGTGGAGGTTATTCCGACGAAAAATACAAGCTTCAACGTTCAACTGCTTCAAAAATTCCCGCTAGCGTTGTGTTGGTTAAATCTCCCCTTAATCGTGGAAGGAGAAGTCATAATAAAGGCTGAGTCATTGCATGTTTCTTAGAAGTCTGCCTGCCAAATACCATTGGGCCCTAGTCCGTTTATTTAAGATAATTTATAAATAAAATGCATTCACATAGGATTTTAAGAGGTATAGAAAACACAGAAGATGGCGACTATCAGTATAATTCAGTATATATAAGGGAGATATGCAGAACCTTTGAAAACCCTATTTACAGATAGACGCAAGCATAATATGCAAATTTTTCATGTCGATAGTCGTTTTCGTATATCGATCATTGCTGTCGACTAAATATATGTCCATCAAGTAAAAATTCATCAAGTCTTCTTTTAAACATTTCAACCCTTTCAGCCTGAACAAACGAAGCTGGCAGTTTGTTCCATTCTTCAATCACCCGTTGGGGAAAAGAAGTTGGCCCGAGCTTCGAGTTTGGCGTGTTTTCTTTTAAGTTTGTATGGTGACCTCGCAGACTTGTCATGTTTGCCAATTCAAAAAGGTTGGCCATCTGAAGAGCATAATAAACTCCCCAAACCAGTTTGAAGACTAAGATCATATCCCCTCTGTATGGCCTATAAGAGAGAAAAAACATTTTATGTCTTTCTAGGCGGCCCTCATAGGTTATGCATTCCAATCCGCTGACTAGTTTCGTTGCCCTCCATTAGACTTTCTCCAGCAGACTGCAGTCATGTTTCGTCCAAGGGCGCCACGCCTGAACGCAATATTCTAACACCGGCCGGATAAATGTTCCAAACACGCGCCCAAAAAGCTCTCCATCAAAATTAACGAATGTGCTCCTGATTGCGCCTAAGATACACATAGCTTTCTTTGCGATATTTGCACATTGCGACGAGGGTTTGGGAGTTGGTGTTATCCATATACCAAAGTCCTTTAGAATATTTTCCTCCTGGAGTTGGTGACCACTGATGAAGTACTGAAATTCAAACTTTATCATCATTCTGGAACAAGACTGCAGTTGGATTATTTGGCATTTGTTTAGATTAAGGTTCAGCAACCACTCATCACACCATGTTTACAAGCGATCTAAGTTTTGTTGTAATTTCCGCGCATCCTCCGGTTTTTAAATCGAGTTCCATAACTTCAGATCGCCAGCGAAGACTACCTTCTCGCATGTCAGACAATCAAGGCAGTCGTTCACGTATATCAGAAACAAAATGGGACACAGAACGCTGCCCTGCGGAACTTCACTGTGAACGGTTTCCCAGTGAGACTTGGCGTCTGCAATACAAACACGCTGGCGCCTGTCTGTGAGAAAGTCGGCCAACCATTTAAGTAGGTTGCCAGTCACACCCATTTGACGGAGCTTTAAGATCAGACGTTTGTGTGGAACCCTGTCAAAGACTTTGCTAAAGTCAATGTAGACCGCATCGACTGAGAAACCTATTTCTAATGATTTTGTCCAATTTTCCATGGATGAGAGCAGGTTTGTGAGGCAGGATCAACCATTTTGAAATCCATGTTGATATGAACTTAGCAAGTTATTCTCTTTAAGATGCCTCATCAGTTCCGTTTTGATTATCTTCTCCATAATTTTGCCTCAGACGCTTGTGAGGCTGGCTGGTCGGAAACTATTTGGTGATGTTCATTCTTCTCCTTTATAGATGGGGGTTCTGTTGGCTATCTTCCACTCGGTAGGCAGAGCCGCCGTCTCCATCGATCTTTCAAATATCTTGGAGAACAAAGAGGCCAGCTGGTCTGTGAGTGCATTGAAAACTTTTGCGGATATACCATCTGGGCCAGATGATTTAGTGGGCTGTAGCTTTTTCAGGGTTTTTATTACCGTGACCATTGGGAATTACACCGTGCTTATTTTGTTTGTAGATGTAGCAGTACTGTAGTTTTCATCCTCGCCAAAAGGTTGTTTCTCTGTATGCACGGACATAAAGAAATTGGATAAGAGGCTGGTCTTATCAGAGTTATCAATTAACCTGTTTCCCTGATAGTCTTTTAGACAAGGAATGCAGTCCAGATTTCGTTTTGCCTTATTAACGTAAGCATAAAACCTTTTCGAATTTTTTGGTATGTCTTTGACTATTTCTGACTCAAAGGCTGATCTTTCTTTTCTCAGAAGATTCCGACACCAATTTCGCTGTTTATTAAAGCGGAAAAATGTTCGGGTTGTTGATATCTGGCATATGTTCTCCACAGTCTTCTTTTCTTCTAAAGATTCCTTTTTATTTCCGATGTTATCCAATCGGGTCGGGAGACGCACGATCGCCTTTTAAGTGGGCAGAATTTCTCTATCAACTTCTAAATCAATTTACTAATGAAGAACCAGGCAGCATTTGGGTCAGGTACATTTGCAGGGCTCCAGTCTATCCCATTCAGTAATTCTTTCATTTTGGGATAATCCCCTTTCCATACATTTCTCTCCCTAACTGCACGACATTTTGGCACACAATAATGACTGTACTCCCAAGCAAGAACACAATGATCAATTCGTCCATGTGGCACGTAAGAACTTAATGCAAGGATGCAATTGTCGTCTCTACTTATGATTAGATCCAAATAGCTTGACTACTGCCCATTTTGGAACCGCATCTCCATTGTGAAATGTTGGGTAAAAACAACTGACACATGGTGGGGCGCCGAGACCTGGATTACTCCCTCACTCGCATGAGCGGATCCACGACCTCGAGTCTTACGCCTTACACTCGCACGAGGAGCAGCTGCGCACAACCAAACAACGCAACCTCGTACGTGCACTGCCCTGTCACCCCGGTGTTCACTGGCTATCTCCTAACCCTACCGCTGCCGCCGCCTGACAACCCACTGGCCGCAGGAGGACATAAGCAACAACGTATCAGCAGTAGCAGCAGCAGCAGCAGGACGAAAGGAGGAAAGCGAGCACACCTGGCGGGCAGCCGACAGGCCAGACAACCCACCGCAACAATGTTGGATCGTCATGACCGACAGATCCGACGCCTACCACCATACACGCAGCAGCAGCAGTACGGCAGCAGCATCTAAGTCACTTAACGTCAATTTATTGGTGAAATTAGACTTTCACCCTTGAGGTCCCTATTAAAATTCAAAAATGTCAATAGGATAAACGTTTACAGGCATAAATCTGACAAATAAAATGTCAGATCATCGATATGTATGGTCCAGGCGTAAGGTGCCGTTACTGACACAATCTTCAGTATATGTAAAAGAGATTCACAGCAAATGAGCATTTAAATGCGTCAACAGTTTCTGAAAGGACCAGTTCGTCAGGGAGTCCGTTTCATGCATCAAAGTCCTTCTGCAAAAAGGCGTTCCGACGGACGTCCGTATGGACCAACATCCTCTGTATTTTAACGGGATGATCCCGCAGATGTTCCGTCCCAGCCAATTCGAAGAATTCAGCAAATTCTAAGGCACACACTCAGCCTCTGACAATCCGGTAGGTTTGGATGAGTCACCCTGTAGTTGCCTGTAATTGAGAGGAGAAAAATCAACTACAACCAGTTTCGCTTCATAAGGCACATAACTAACATTCTTGATCATCTTTGTAGCCCTCGCGTGCACTCGTTGCAGCTGGAGATAATCCTTCTTAAACCGCGGACGAAAGGCCTGGATGGCATATTCTAAGTGAGATCGAACAAATTCCCCATAGGTTTTTCGGAAGAGTTCCTTATCAATCTGCAGTATTCCACGTCTGAGCACAAATAAGCCATATGTTGTGTGTTAAACTGCATTAAGCCACTGTGAAAATGATTTGAGTTAAGAGTTTATTAGAATACCGAGGTCCTCCTGTTCCTCGAAAATCGAAAGGGGCTCCCAAATGAGAAGAAATTGGAAGGAATCATCCACCTCACTGGTCATTCTGGTACAAAGTCATAGGACCGCACACTTCCCACCGTTAATATTTAAGAGCCAAAGTCCAGACCGGCTGCTAAGGTGGTTGAGGTTCTCTTGAAGTGCGTGCCTATCGGTAACAGATCTGAGTGCCCTCCACAATTTAACATCGTCTGCAAACATGACGATATTGCTGGTCAGGTCTTCAACTTTTTCGTTGATGCAAATTAGAAGAAAATCTGCAATCCGTGTCAGCAGCATTCTTCTTATTCCAATTTCAGATAATTTGTAGATTAGACGTTTGTGTGGGACACTGTCAAACGCCTTCTTGAAAATCAGTGTTGATGACGTTCACCCTACTGCTTGGTGGAAAGCAATAAACTGGAAAGACAAGAGAGATTTGGTCTGCAGCCATGCTGGAGCTCTGAGAGTAATCGATTTCCCTCCAGGAACATCATGTTCACCTTCTTAATTGAGGTCAGGCTGTCAGGACGATAATTTTTGACATTAGATCGAGCCCCACTCTTTTACATGGAGTATATATTTGCTGACTTACATTCGGATGGCAGTTTCGCTGATTCGAATGATGAATTGACTATATGCGTTAGTGGTTTGGACAGTTCACGGGCTATTTCTTTCAAGAACTTTTTCCCGTTAATCGTCCGGAGCAGAGGCTTTTGCTTTCTTAAGACTTCGAAGTTCTCGTTACACGAGAGGAGCTTGGAAGAGTATTTATTGAAGCACTGGACTGGCATCTATAGCAACACTGTTGATGCGGGAAAAATGCTGCGTTTTCGGGAGTCGAACCTTCGTCGAGAAACATGCGTTTATTCACATAAATACTCTACCACAGTTTCACAGAAATCTGATGTACGAAATTGTATACAAAAAGAAAAGGATGGCAAAGTCATATTTTCTGCAACTAATTCTCCTCCTGCCAAGCGGGCAAAAAGCCTGATAACACTAATGAATGTAATCTACGAGGACGAAAAATTTTTGGGGTGTTTAAGTCTCCTAAAGAAATTCCTACTGATGGAGAAAGAGATAGGTAACTAAAAACAAGAAATGGCCGATCTAAAAGAGACTGTTCATTGTTCATCTGGCAAAGGAACACACGTTACAACAGAATTCCAACAAAAGAAATTACGTATGCATGTCTGGCTTCCTTAAGCATACCTAATAAATAGGTTTATTAATTTGGCACTGCTTGGGCGCCGTCAAATCCTTCGAACACAGGAAAAAACCTAACACAAACTCCTCTTTTCATTGACCACTTCAGCTGGGTTTTGTTTGTTTGCTTAAACAGCAGTGTTCGAAATGACCAGTTCGTTTTAAGAAAAAACTGTTTTCCAAGGTTATTTAATATCAAAATTTAAAAAAAACAGATATACAGAATGGAAATCAATGTACCACGGTAAGAATGGTAAGGGTTTAGAAAAGTCTGTTATTGACGTCCGAGAGTATTTATTTGACGGAGGTAGAAACGTCTGCGGTTGATTCGGAGGGATATTAACTTCCAAACAGATGTGAGCGCAGTCGATTCCGGTGTTGAGTCTGCCGATTAATTAGACTTAGTTTAATGGACCCGTATTAGATACGCGACGAATCCCAAATCAATAACGCCCAATTCTATGTTAGTAGTGGTAAATTTACACGTGCTAAATAGGGTTTTCAAAGGCATTGCCTATTATCCTCACCAAATAAACTAAAACTGAATTCAGAAAAAGACATTTGGTAAAGCGAAGAATTTGGGAATTATTTGTAACTAGAAATTGGAATTCTATTGGGGCTTGCAATTATCTTATATTCAAATTGAATATATGATATGGTATCCATTAGATTGGTTAGGCCAGTGTCATCATTACTACATTCTGGAGGAGTGTAGAGACATCCGATAAGTGTAGTTTGGTGCGACAGGGATTTTACTATTGTAAAGCATGCTTCGCCAGGGAAATTTTCACGTGAAATATCGAAATCACTTTTTTTCAATGGTGTTTTTAATTTATATCATACAACGACCGCCTCGTTTATTTATGCGGTCTTTTTGATAGAAATTTAGTTTGGGACAAAAAGCGAAGCATTCGATGTTAGAACATTAACCAATGTTTCAGTTAAACAAACTATATCGGGTTTATAGGCTTCAACGAATGTCCTAAGTTGTGGTATTTTATGATCTATCGATCTCGCATTAACAAGGCCGATACTTCGGTGGTCGGATAGGGAAGAGGCCAGCTGTTGCGAAAAAACTGATTTCTTAAACTGTTTTGAGTGGGCGATGGGCGAAGGGAAGGGAATTGGGTAAATGTTGGAAGGTTGTGTAGTGTGTTGTGTGTAGGTATTAGGGTGCATGGGTTGATTGTGGAGGTTATGCCCCATATGGGGGGAGGATTTACTGGGCGGTTATTGTAAATACCTGGGGTTATTTTTGGGAAGGGTTGCCGGTCAAGGTAACTGGTTTGGTTGCCATAATTCGCTTCTATGTTTGAAAGGTAAGCGTGCGTTGGTTTACTCCTATGCTATGCAGTTGGGGTTGAGGGGGTTGAGGTGTTATTATAAGAGCTTATTCCTGTCTTATGAGAGTTTGCAGCGTTAAAAGCACTTATATTTCTTAGGTTGACATTTTTTGGACTTTTTGGTAGTAATGGTGTGCTCAATAAAGCTTTTTGTGTAGGAACACTAACTGGTAGACTAATTGGGTTATCTTTTGAGCTTGAAGGGATTAACACGTACGTCATAGAATTTACACGAGTTGCCAGGTAAACATTTTCTATTACTGGTTGTTCATTTTGCAACGTCGTAGTAACAATTTTATTACTTTCTAATATTGTGACATGGCTGATTACAGAATTTGTGTCATCAAGCTGTGTCAGCGAGGTTATAGCGTTTTTAGGTGCTCGTTTCGTTAGATTCTGACATCTTCTCCTAACTGCTGAAGCAGTTATTCGATTGGTATTATGAGTGTCAGAATAACAATAAGATTATTTTGCCAAAGGTTGGTCTAAGGAAACAATACATTTATTATTTTGATCAAACGGACTTATACGGTTTGCATTATAGTTGGCAGCGTTAGACGTGCCTGCTTGAGGCTCCACTGTGGAGATGGTATGATGAACATCTGGTTTGAGCTGTATGGCTTTGGTCTGAATTTCACGTTTGTGCATAGGTTTGAGGTCTGAACCTATGAATGCGTTTCGGGTGAGCAGAGTTTGGTTTACTTCAGGGTTTTGTAGAACTAGATTGGCTTCGGTTTGTGAATAGAAGGTCACTAACACTGGCTTATTTTTGCTTCTTGAGTTAAGTCTTTTGGTGGAAGCTCTGCGGATGTTAAGATCACACGAGTGTATGAGTTGTTGGATTGATGATGTGGGGTTACCCTTGTGGGGGATATTTCGGATAATGACATTAAACTTGCGTTTGGACCTATCAGCGACCTCTGATGAGACTATGTGTATAATCGGTTCTATTTGTGGTATGCTTGTTAAGCTGGTTGCAAAAGAATTTTAGTCTTATTTTGAGTTGAGCCTCGTAAATAAATGTTCATTTTTGTCGATGAAATTTTGCAAATTTAGGATAGCTGAGAGATCTAGTTTATCTATGGTTACTTTTGCGTCAGTCATATTTCTGGCATATGAATACGTGAGGATTTAGACGGTTTGAGGCAACAACTTGGTAGCTAGGGTACAGAAGTACACTTCTTATAAATTTAGATTATAATTGAGATGGTTAATATCTCAATAGCTTCAACTTGTAAGCAGTTTAAACTTTTCTTGGAGTTGAGGATTTAAAGCGATTGTGCACAGTCGGGCTAACGTTGATACAGCTTAATGTACAGCTTATAGACATGGTAGTTATAGAGCTCAGTAAATCAGTGCACATTTCCTTCCACCGAAATGGATATTAAACCAGGTCATACACCTTACCACTGTCATCCAGCTCAGATAGAAGCAGTCATGCCCTGGATACGCAAACTTATGATACATCGTTGCTGGAAAATACAACGAAGGGCGACGTTGAAAAGCTCGTCAAATTGAAAAGACCAAAGACGATTAATTCGAAGTAGAAAAAGGCCAATATGATTTCACAAAAATGAGTTTCAACTCCGAACCAAGCTCGTTCTTACCGATAGTCGCTATAGAGGAACCCTCTGCTGATAATACAGGAGCACCTGCAAGTCAAAGTTCCCAAATGGGTCCACATTGACTTAAGGAATTGTTGCTAGTACTGATGCAAATAGCATCATCGAAAAAAGTATAATTCTTCCTGATACTGACGCCCTAACAACAAATCAGAGCACCAAGTCCCCAAGCAGACATTATGACGGCAAACGCAATCTCGTTCTTAAGGGGGCTAACGAGCCCACTTCTCTGATTGCAAAGTATAGGGTAGAACATGACCTAAGTGTTTACCGAGCATACTTAATTTTGATTCTTCAAATGGTGAATATGTAACCGTGCACAGTACATTCCGTTTAGGGAAAGCAGGGGTTTCACATGAACTGTCATCACTGAGGCCTCTTCAAATCATACTTGAAAATGATTTAAAGGCCTCACACCTCTTTAAATGGAGAATGGCTCTCCGTAACTCACACCAAGATGTATTTTTTTCTGCCAGATCACGAACAAACGGAAAGGCAAAAAATGAGGATTCGGGGAAAAGAACTGAAAGGAGAACCAAACGGGGTAAAAATGGCTCAAAATAATGAATGCGAAAAGAAAAGTGATGAAGATGTCTTTCTTGTGGCAGACCCCATACACCATAAAGGCTGGTCCTCACCTAGACGGAGAACGCTTTATACGAAGTTTTTAACCGTCCAGGGCTCATATAACAAAAGGAAGGCACTCCAGAACTCCATTGACGACCACTCATCAGACATCAGCCTAGGCAGATGGACATCAGTTCATCTTCGAAAGCCCCGATAGATTCTAGCATTCAATCTCACGAAATGAGCCGAAGTCTATATGGAGGATGTACCCAGTCTATTTTGTTATGTTTGTATAACAATGCTCAAAGTGTCCGTTCGAAAAAAAGACAAACCAAAGGCACTAGTCTCAGACAGAACCACCCGATGTCGTTGACCATACGGAAACGGAGTTCAAAGCCAAAATCACAGATAGCGAGGTTTCGATAGATAGATGGATAGCAGATCTTTAGAAGCGACCGTGAAAATTGACAGGGAGATGGCATTACAATATACGTAAGGACAGGAATCTCGACCGTTGAACGAGCGCGTGCCCTTTTTCTTGAATACGCATTTCTCTAGATTAAGATAAAAAAGAATTAGTCGCAAAATCTACAATTCTTAGCGATCTACAGACAACCAAACAGTCCTAGCGCAGCTGATGGGTCATGTCTTTATTTATTCCAGTAAGTCGCAAGACACCAGGAGGTGCTTATTGCTGGAGATTTCAATGCATCTACAGTAGACTGGGTAAATCTTACAGTTGACGGTGCGCCAACTTCCTTCGGCCACAAGATTATGGATATCACTCTCCAACAACCTCTGGCACAGAAGGTAAATTTATCAAAGAGATTAAGAGTGAACCAGAGAGCTAATTACCTAGAGCTAGTATTTACGAAGGACTTCTCTTAAACTGATTAATTTTATTCTTTTGCCCCTCTCGATCATAGAGACCATAGTACGCTGCTGTGGGATTACTCATTTTACTCTCAACGCCAGAAGAGAATGGAAGGCAAGTAAAAAATATTGAAGGCTGATTTTATCGCGAGGAAAAAACCTGATGTCCGTGAAATGGATTTTTTGCTCAAAGGGAAACCAGAGGATGACTGGCGATCATTTAAGACGATTTCCCTCTATCTGATTCAGCGCAATTGTCCACTTAATGTACAAAAAAGAATAGTTGCCCTGCCTTGTTAACAAGAGAATTAAACAGACAGTTAAAGGTATTAAGGGAAACAGAGTCAGCAGAAAATCTCGAGGAATTTCGTCGCCAACAAAAAGCTGTCAAATAATGATCCGTCACGCAAGGAAAGATAAGGAATCCAGAATTATCCAACAGGCTGAAAAAAAGTCCGAAATTTTATTCCATTTCATCAATAGCCAATTAAAAAATTACCTGGTATTGACGTCATTTGAAAATGGCTAGAAAGCCGAACAATGGTCGAAGTGGTCGATCCTGCCTCACAAACCCGCTCACATCCATGGAAAGTTGGACAAAATCCTTAGAAATGGGTTTGTCAGTCGATGCGGTCTACATTGACTTTAGCAAAGCCTTTGACAGGGTTCCACACAAACGTCTGATCTTTAAGCTCCGTCAAATGGGTGTGACTGGCAACCTTCTTAAATGGTTGGCCGACTTTCTCACAGACAGGCGCCAGCGTGTTTGTATTGCAGACGCCAAGTCTCACTGGGAAACCGTTCACAGTGGAGTTCCGCAGGGCAGCGTTCTGTGTCCAATTTTGTTTCTGATATACGTGAACGACTGCCTTGATTGTATGACATGCGAGAAGGTAATGTTCGCTGACGATCTGAAGTTATGGAACTCGATTTAAAAACCGGAGGATGCGCGGAAATTACAACAAAACTTAGATCGCTTGCAAACATGGTTTAATGAGTGGCTGCTGAACCTTAATCTAAACAAATGCCAAATAATCCAACTGCAGTCTAGTTCCAGAAGGATGATAAAATTTGAATTTCAGTACTTCATCAATGGTCACCAACTTCAAAGGTAAATATTCTAAAGGACTTTGGTATATGGATAAAACCAACTCTCAACCCATCGTCGCAATGTGCAAATATCGCAAAGAAAGCTATGTGTATCTTAGGCGCAATCAGGAGCACATTCGTTAATTTTGATGGAGAGCTTTTTGGGCGCGTGTTTGGAACATTTATCCGGCCGGTGTTAGAATATTGCGTTCAGGCATGGTGCCCTTGGACGAAACATGACTGCAGTCGGCTGGAGAAAGTTCAACGGAGGGCAAAAAAACTAGTCAGCGGATTAGAATGCATACCCTATGAGGGCCGCCTAGAAAGACATAAAATGTTTCCTCTCTCTTATAGGCAATACAGAGGGGATATGATCTTAGTCTTCAAACTGTTAAGGGGAGTTGATTGTGCTCTTCAGATGGCCATATTTTTTGAATTGACAAACATGACAAGTCTCCGATGTAACCAATATAAACTGAAAAGAAGACATGTCAAACTTGAAGTGCGGGCCAACGTCTTTTCCCAACGGGTGATTGAAGAATGGAACAAACTGCCAGCTTCGGTTGCTCAGGCTGAAAGGGTTGAAATGTTTAAAAGCAAACGATGAATTTTTACTTGATGGACATATATTTAGTCGACAGCAATGATCGATATACGAAAACGACTATCGCCATGTAACATTTGCTTGTTATGCTAGCGTCTATCTGTAAATAGGGTTTTCAAAGGCTCTTCCTATCTTCCTTATATATACTGAATTAAACTGAACTTGGGTTTGTTCTTTTGCCTTTGGTATTCACTAGATCACCTGAGCTTCAGCTTCAAAATTTCAGCCGTGTTTTTTTCGATCTGGTCCAATGCTTGAATTTATACTCGTCCCACCATCTCTCATGGAACGAGAACAACAAAATCTCAAAGAAGCCAAATCCTCTGGTCTGGACGATTTATCGGCAAAGTTGATGAAGGAATCGGTATGTGAACTCTAAAAAACTAGCGCCTTTATTTAATGTAGCCCTTGGATAATGGAGATTGCCATCTGAATGGAAGGCAGCAAATACATACCTCATATACAAGAGTGAAGCTCGATCTAATGTGAAAAATTATCAGCCTGAAAGCCTGACCTCAATTTGCTTTAAAATAATGGAAACTATAATTAAGAATGGTATTATGAATTTCTTGGGGTAAAACTGATTACTCTCACAGCTCCAGCATGGCTTCAGACAGAATCGATCTTGTCTTTCCAATTAATGGTTCCCGACAGAGCAGTGGACTCGCGCATAAGACGAAGAAGGAAGGGTAAACGTTATCTTCACTAGTTTAAAGAGGAAGTTTGACAATGTCCCACACAATGTCTTCTCTATAGAGTATCTGAAATTGGAAGAAGAGAAATGCTGCTGACATTGAAGGCAGATTTTATTACAGGAAGCTTGCAAACTGTGTGCTTCGATACCTAGAAGTCAACACCTATGCCGTTTCTTAGTGGTGGCCTTAAGGTTGCGGCTTAGGGCGGTTAACCTTCTTAGTCTGCATCATCGACTGTGTCGACAAATTTTTCTGCAGCGCCGTCACGTTTTCATACTATGTTAAATGGTGGAGGGCTCTCAGATCTGATGCCAATACTCACGCACTTTAAGAGAGTTTTAACCATCTTAGCAGCCGGTCTGCACTTTGGCTCTTAAATTTTAACGTTGGGAAGTGTGTGGTCCTACGACTTCGTACCAGAAGGACCATTGAGGTGGATGATTTCTGCCTATTTCTTCTCAATGGGCAGCCCTTTTCGATTTTCGAGGAACAGGAGGACCTCGGTATTCTAATAAACGCCTAACGCAAACCATCTTCACAGGGGCCTAATGCAGCTTAACACAAAACACCTGTCTTATTTGTGCTCAGACGTGGATAAGTGCTGATTGATAAGGAACTCTTCCGAAAAAACTACGGGGAATTTGTTTGGTCTCATTTGGAATATGCCATCCAGGCTTTGCGTCCGCGGTTTAAGAAGGATTATCTCCAGCTGGAACGAGTGCACGCGAGGGCTACAAAGATGATCAAGAATGTTAGTCATGTGCCTTATGAAGCGAAACTGGCTGAAATTGATTTTTTTCCTCTCAATAACAGGTAACTACGTGGTAACTCATCCAAACCTACCGGATTGTCAGAGGCTGAGTGTGTACCCTAGAATTTGCTGACTTCTTCGAATTGGCTGGAATGGAACATCTGCGGGGTCATCCCTGTAAAATGCAAAGGGTGTTGGTCCCCACGGACTTCCATCTGAACGTCTTTTCGCATAGGGACTTTGGAGTATGGAACGGACTCCCTGACGATGTGGTCCTTTCAGAAAGTGTTGAAATATTCGAATGCAAACTAGATACTTATTTGCTGATAAACTTTTGTGCATATACTGAAGATTGTGTCAGTAGCTGCAGCTTGCGCCTTTCCCACACATATAGATGACCTTATATTTAAATGTTTCTAATTTATTTTTATTTATTTTTATTCGATTGCTATTTTTGAATGTACATAGGAAGCTCAAGGGCTAGAGCCTATTTCCCTTAATACCATGGACAAGCTAATTACGGGGAACTGTGGACGCATGCTGGAGAACGGTCAGCTCGTTTTTTATAAGAACTATTTATCTTTATTTCCCTCTTAATCGATAGAAATGAAACAATCGCCCGTTGTGCATAAATCACGAACTTCAGGTCTCCTTTAAAATACGAAAAGATGTTTGGTAGCAGTTTCGACACACGGAGAATTTTGAGCCATTGCAGTAATACAAACGACAACGGGGTGTCTGTAAGCGTTAGGCGAACCAACTCCAGGGGAAAGTTCAACTCGTTGGTTAAAAAATACAGGTATATTGATCTTTATTGTCCCTTTAAACGAAAGAGTACAACCAGTCGTCCGTTTTGGATAAACCGCAAACTTCAGATTGCCTTTAATAATAATAATAATATTTGTATTTAATACCGGTTTACAGGCATTGTCAGGTGAAATATTCAGTGGGTAGAGGCTGGCAGTGAAAAAAAACTCCTGAATATATATCATTATAAGTGTTTTTCCTATTTTCATGTTATTCAGCAGAAAAAACTGCCGCCTGTAAGGATGATAGCAATTCAGATCAGGGAAGGGCTAACACAATTGCAGTCTGTATGCAGTCTCTGTCTTTGCTAGGAACCGGGATTCTGCCTCAGGCAAGAAAGCATCCGTGTACGGTCGCTCAATGTCTGCCGAAGAAGTCAACAGGTGCAGGCTGCAGAGACGGTGCCGTATCCCTCAAGGTAACACCTGGGATCGAGTTCAGATGCCGCGCACTCCGTCGAACAGTAAAACAGATTCTACCGTGTCGGCGCCCAGAATTCTTGGAAACTGTTCTGAATGCAAAAAACTAGTAATGGTAATCTTAAACAAAGAATAACTCCGTTGGACTTTTATATTATGGGGAAGTTTATTCCACATGGCCATGGCGTTTATCGAAAAGAACCGTCGATACTTAACTGTGCGAGCTAATGGAAGAAATAAAAAGACATTGCGATGACTGCTGCGCCGAGGATGGTCAAGCTGCCTCACAGTGATAAGGGGATTAAATGTACGATTATTCAAAAGCTTAAAAAGCTTAAAAGAAGAAATAAGATTTGGAAGTGGTTTCGACTAACGGGGCGTGTTGAACACTTTCAGGAATATAAACGACAACGGAGTGTCTGTAAGCGTGAGGCAAACTGACTCTGAAGGCACTACGAGCTAACCATAATACAGAACTCTTTGGAGCATCGCAACATCCTATATGGTTATTTACGCAATGCCTGGAATTCTCGGACTTCTTTACCTTTGGTCCCACGACCCATCTCCGAGGTCACCCATTGAAACTGCGTGCCCAGCAGGTGAGACTGGATGTGCGCAGTTTCTCCTTCTCTGTCAGAGTGGTCAAGCCATGGAATGCCCTCCCTGTAGAAGTTGTGATGTAACCATCGCTTGAAAGCTTTAAAATGAATCTTGACAGATTTATATTCAAAAATGAGTCAGAGTGATGAGTAATTTATCTAAACCCTCGAAACTTACGCATCACTTGTACTATTTTTTGATCGCCTTTGAACTTTTGCAGCCCTCATGGTTTAAAAATAGGGTACTCAAAAGCCCATGCCTATTTCCCTCAGTAAACTGGATTGAATTAAATTGAACCGAAGAAATTGTGACCCGATTTCAGTGCTGCAGTCCCAAAACGGAGTAATGGAAATGGATGACCGAACGAAGGCCTCAATCCTTTCTAGCTTATTTCACTTGGTATTCACTCATGAAACAAATCCTCCTCCGCTCCCCTACTAAGGGAAGTTGGCATAAATTGGTGAAAAACGTGCGTTTGAAAAAGGAATAAATGATTTCGAAAAAATGTTAACATAATAAGAAGACATAATTATTTTGGTTGATCATATTGCCTTTTTGAAAGTCAGTAGGGAGCTCAAGTGCGAAAGCCTTATTCCCTTAAGCAAATGAATTGAAGTTACTTTATGTTTATTCCCGCAGTTTGACGTCCAATTCATTCACTAGGACTGTTTTTTAGAGATAAAACCCCAATGAAACGTCGGTTTTGACCCTCATTAGACGCAAACATCCACTTCGCGTAAAAACTTCCACTAGAGCAACCCTCCTTAAGCATGAAGGAATTAGACCTTGACGCCCTGGAAAACTTTAATACCTTTATGTCTAAATATGGTTCTCACTTCACGATCCTTGGTACTATTTTTGAGGGAAAGTTGTCTTCACTCACTTCTCAACAATGCGTGAAACTAGAGCCTTTTATAAACATGGTCAGTACCGAGTCAATTGACCGACATAAGAGAAGTTTCAATTTTCTTTTAAAAAACGTCCCCAAGAGTAAAATCCCGCTGGAAGTTGCATTTCATTTCCTTTACTCATGCGGCTTTAACTTTAAAGTCGCTGAAGCTAAAAGTTTGGATTCCCGTAGCAAAAACCCGCCAGTTCTGGTCAAACGTTTTTCAGCGATTGAAGTTGCCCTTATTTTCTCTAAGCATGAGCACTCAGCTCAATAATTGAAAAAAAGTTGTTTATCTGTAGGGATAAAACCCCAATGGAACGTCGGGTTTCACCCTCATTAGCAAACAAGAGGCCTTCGTCTACACCTTCGATATCAAAAGTTATCTCAGAGGTTTGTCCTGTAGCTAATGCAAGCCCACGGCCCTCCGGATCGACAGGAATTTCGATTCCAGCTGAATCTTCAACCGTTAACCTTGTTCCTAGTTTGAGTGAAATTGTGTCAAAGCCACTTCTTTCTCATCCCAAGCAAACTATGCCTGCTAAAGCTGCCAAATCTACTAAACCTAAGCAACTCCTATTAAATCTGAATCATTGGCTAATCCAGGCATTAAAATCAGTAATTTCATTACCGATGGGAAACCTGCTAACCCCTCAGCATCTACAACAGCTGCGAACGCTAATGTTAGCATCCTTCCTAACCCAAAAGGTGGCCGAAATCCCCAAATAATTAACGCTTCTAATTATGTTACCAGTTTTTCGAAATCATTTATTCCTTTTCCAAATGCACGTTTTCCGCCAATTTATGCGAACTTCCCTCAAAATCTCATTTCTATGCCACCCCCTATCTTTCAAATGCCACAATATAGCCTTCCTTTACAAGGTTTTTATCCAAATATGCCGTTGTACAATAATCTCAGTTCTCTTAACAGTAACATTTCGACAAATTGTAGACCAGAGCAATTTTGTTTCCCACCTTTCGTTTCTTCTTTCCAGTTTACTTCTCCGCCACCAAATAATCTTTTTTATAAATACAGATGTGCGTAAACTGCAGCTCAGGAATACGCTCAGCTTAGTTTCACTCAATGCAAGATCATGTGTAAATAAGATGGCTGAGCTTAGAACAGTAGCCTTTGAGCTTGATCCAGATGTGCTGTGCATCATTGAATCCTGGGCTCACTCTCTTATTTCTGACTCAACGCTTGCTATAGATAATTTTAATTTGTACCGACAAGACCGCGCTGAAAAACGTGGCGGTGGTTGCCTCCTTTATATTAAGTCATCCTTTGTACATTTCCCGTTTCCAGCTAAGCATTTCATCCTTTTCTGGAAATGTATGCTTTGCTTCAGTCATCCTCCCTCACAATAAAAAAGCGTTAATTGGCTGTGTCTATAATCCTCCGTGTTATTCTGGCAAGGAAAGCGAGCTCTGCGAACTATTTGAAAAAGTTGCAGACACTCAATTTGATGTCAAAATAATCGTAGGCGATTTCAATCTGCCAGACGTTGACTGGCAGACAAATTCCTCTCCGCCTAAACATCGGAAATTGGTCGATACTATTAACTTTTCAAACATGTCCCAGCTGGTCAGATCAGTTACTAGAAATGAAAACATTTTCGATTAAATTTTTACAAATGATGTCCACCCTCTCTTTATGAATTTTCATCATGATCTTTTTCACAAGTGATCACGCAATAATTCACTGTTGTTTTCCAGTTCCCCTTCCTACGAAGCCTGAAGTTAAATGCAATAACCTCGACTTTGCTAACACAAACCGTGAAATGATAAATAATTTCATAAGTACTCTAGATTGGCATAGCATATTAGCAATCAACGATCCAAACTTTTTCCGTGAGCTATTGCAGAGCCTCACAGAACAAATGCCGGCTTTAATCCCGTTTAAGATATGTAATTCAAATACCGCTTCTTCTACAACACTAACTGAAAGCTGCAAGGGTGACGTCATAAAATAAGGCATTTATGATACTACTAGCTATATTTGAGTAACATTATGTTTGTTATTTTCGTTCGAGGGCTTGCATTCTCCCATTATTCCCATGCTGGGGTCCTAAAGGTCTTTGCTGCTTAACTTATTTGCACACCTTGGTGACACCGTGAGTATTTGCATCAGCTGGATCTGGCGACCGTCGTCCATGACGTGTATGAACGTCCTCCCTTGGTTCGAACCGCAATGGACCGAGGATGATCTGGACATATATTTCCGCTTTTGAAATCCCTCAACGGACTCTGCAATCAGCAAGGGAGAATCTGGCTGATTCATGTGACCTCCGAAATGCCCCCCGTTGGACCCCCTCTCAAGGGCGACAGTTTTTTTCTCCTAAATATCACCGGGAGTTTTTTTCACTGTCTGCTCTTTTTCAACTATGTTTTACTAGGTTGGCCTCGCCAACATATCGAGATACTATTTTTTTTGATATTACAACTCGCATGTCAAAATAGGAAATTCAAAGGTGACTCACCTACATCTCTCTCAAATATACTGATACTGATACTGTTCCGCATTTTCTCCAGAACAGACTTAAAAAATTACGAAAACAACTTAGAGATTCATCTAAAAGCACTTTGTCAGTTCATTTAAGGATTGCACAAATATTTGAATTAGCATCGAAAATTAGGCTCGCGAGAGATAAGCGTAGGGAGTCTCGGGCACTAAGTGATGGCAATTCATCCAAATCTGTTGCTCTTATCTTCCATGTTCGGTCATCGGCTAAGCAACTGAATGTAACTCCGCCCTTACTCGACTGTAACAAAAACTTGTTACAGAGGATTTGGGCAAAGAAGAGTTGTTAAATTCGTTTTTTGCCAACCACTTTACCACTGAAACTAGCCCCCCTCCCACAATTCCTCTGCTCTCAAATTCGCTTCTATCAAGCATTAATTTCTCTCCTTCATGTATTCAAAAGGAAATAGCTCACCTAAAAAATTCACATTCGGTTGAAACTGATAACATTCCAAACTCAATTATTAAAAAGTTAAGGGATTTTCCACCTTTACTAAGCAAGTTATTCTCAGTATTTCTCGAAAATGGTTTCTTCCCCGATTACTGGAAAACTTCTATTATAATACCAGTTTTTAAATCTGGTTCCCGCTCGGACATTCATAACTATCGCGGTGTTCATAAAACGCCCTCTCTTGCTAAACTCTTCGAAAAACTAATTGCAAAACAAATCACGGATTTTTGCATAAGCAATCAAATTATCAACTTTTCCCAACACGGTTTCTTACCGGACCGCCCTTGTGAAACCTGCCACATGTCTTTCATAAATCTACTAACCTCTCTTCGTAATGATCATCTCTCTGTGGTAGTTATCTATTTTGATCTTAGTAAGGCATTCGATAAAGTTCCTCCTAAACGACTTCTAGCTAAACTAGAAGCTAAAGGATTTCGTAGTCCCCTTACTGACTTTATTAGATCATACCTAAATGATCGAAAACAAAAAGTTTTAGTGGGGTCCTCATACTCAAGTGCTACCCCGATTGTGAGTGGCGTCCTTCAAGGTACCGTATTAGGTCCTCTGTTGTTCTTACTGTATATAAATGATATTTCATCGATAGTTAAACATTCTCTATCTTTTATTTATGCTGATGACCTCAAATGCGTGTATTGCTTCTCTAACTCAACGACCGAACAGTGCCTTGAACAAATTCATTCAGACTTAGACGCTCTTTCGGCGTGGAGCTCCACATGGCTAATGGAGTTCTCACCTACTAAGTGTCGCTACATGAGTTTTGGGCCTGTAAGGCTGCCGCATCCTCTTATTTTTAAAGGTTGCCCTATGATTGAATGTTCCTCCATCAAGGACTTGGGCTTAAGCTACACCAATAAATTAGATCTTTCGCCTCATGCCGATAGAATTACGGCCAAAGCTGCTCAGAGTTGCGGCTTTATTTCTTATAACTTCTACCTTCCTGAAATTAAATTAAGACTTTATCGTATGTTTGTACATCCCATTATTGAATTTTGCTGGCCTTTCTTCGGTTTAATGAACGAATCTAGCCGTTCAAAAATTGAAAATGTCCAAAGACATTTCACAAAAAAATCCTATTTCAGACTCTTTCAACTACTTCCTACTCAACAAGATGCCAGCTAATGAAGCTAAAATTTCTTTGGGTCAGGAGACATGAAGCAGGCTTTTGTCTCCTTTTCCGACTAAATAATAGTTCAAATCTCTCCAAGCTTTCTGTCATTACCCCCGTTAGTCTTCCTTATAACCTAAGAAATTCTGCATTAATTATACCTCCCCCTGCATCCTTAACGTGTAAACGCTCTCTATTCTTTGCTTCTAGGTAGAGTTTTCTATGGAATAACTTGCCAATTGAAATTAGGACGTTAAGTAGTCTACCTGCATTCAAGCTAAGAATGCACATTTATCTTAACACTGATTCTATTAACCTTTTATTTTCCTCATCTTTTCCCAGGAGCTTTCCCCATGACTCGGAGAAAGGACCATCGGGAATTTAAATGACCCTCTTGAAACTATATTTTCGCTACCTCGGGTCGCCTATGAACTATGATGTCTCCTTATATCACCAGTCATCCAAACAATGACGTCATTCGGACATACACATTCGGTGGTCCACAGTCTAAAATGCTACCGTTTCTTTGGACACTAACCATCATCAGAATTCAATTCTGGATCCTAAGATGCTGAGGACTTAAGTTCATTGACGCATTTTCGTGAGATGTTGTTTCATACGCCTAAGTGATCAAGAACTAATCACCTCGACGTTTCATTATCTCATTCGGAAATGCTACTACCGTATTACCCTACTCTACCACTTGACCATTTTTTCCTAAGCAGTTTTTTTCTCCTACCTTCTATTCGAAAATGAAGGCCTATTGAACTCTGCCTCTATTTTTATGGTAGGAGTTTTTTTCACTGCCTATTTTTTTCTAGTTCACCATTAATTTTAAAACATCTCTAACTATTGACATAGCAGGACAATTTATGAATTTGTACATTTTATCTGCACACATTGTCATAACTTTATTTCGTTACTAATGTTTGCTTAGACAGTGCCTTGCCGGTGCTAACCAAATATAAATTCTAAATTCTAAATTCTAAATTAGCAAATGAGAAGCCTAGGTCTACATCAATAATACCAAAAGTTATCTTAGAGGTTGACCCTCTAGTTAATGCAAACTAACGGCCCTCCGGATCAACAGAAATCTCGATTCGACTTGAATCTTCACCCGCTCACCTTGTTCCTGATTCGAGTGAAATCGTGTCAACGCCATTTCTTTCCCCTCCTAAGCAAACCTCGCCTACTATATCTGTCAAATCTAGCAAACCTAAGAATACCCACAAAAAATCTGAGTTATTTGCTAAGTCAGGCGTCAAAATCAGTAATGTCATTACCGATGGGAAACTTGCTATCGCATCAGCATCTACAACAGATGTGAACGCTCGTCTTTGCATTTTCACCAACAAAAAGTTTCAAAAATCCCCAAAATAATTAAGTTTTCTAATTATGTTAGCAGTTTTTCGAAAGCATTCATTCCTTTTTCAAATGCACGTTTTTCGCCAATTTATGCTAGCTTCCCTCAAAACCCCATTTCTCGGCCACCCTTTATCATTCCCACGCCACAATATAGCCTTCACGTTCATCGTTTTCATCCAACTATGCCGTTGTACATTAATCTCAGGTCTTTTACCAGTAAAATTTTGAAAGATTGTATACCAGAGAAATTTTGTTTTCCATGTTTGGTTTCTTCTCTCCAGTTAACTTCGCCACCAAATCTTTCTTTTTTATAAATACTGATAGGTGCAACCTGCAGTTCCGGAATAGGCTCTGTTTAGTTTCACTCTATGCGAGATCAGTTGTAAATAAGATTGCTGAGCTTAAAACAGTAGCTTTTGAGCTTGATCAAGATGTGCTGTGCATCAATGAATCCTGGACTCACTTTCCTATTTCTGTCTCAACGCTTGCTAGATACAATTTGAATTTGTACCGACAAGACCGTGCTGAAAAACGTATTGGTGGTTGCATTCTTTATATTAAGTCATCGTTTGTACATTTCCCTTTTCAGCGGAGAATTTCGGCCTTTTCTAGAAATGTATGATTTGTTTCAGTCATCCTCCCGCACAATACAAATTGGTAATTGGCTGTCTCTATAATCCTCCGTTATATTCTGGCAATGAAAGCGAGCTCTGTGAACTATTTTAAAAAAATAACAGAGACTCAATTTGATGTCAAAATTATCGTAGGCGATTTGAATCTGCCAGACATTGACTAGCAGGCAAATTAGTCTCCGCCAAAACTTCAGAAATTGATCGATACTATTAACTTTTCAAACTTGTCCCAACTGGTTAGTTCAGTGACTTGAAATGACAGCATTTAAGATTTAACTTTTACAAATGATTTCCACCCTCTCTTTATGATCGTGATCTATTCACAAGTGATCACGTACTAATTCACTGTTGTTTACATGTCTCCATTTCTACAAAGCCTGAGGTAAAATGCAATAACCTCGACTTTGCTAACCCGAACCATGAATTAATAAATAATGTCTTAAGCACATTAGATTGGCATAGCATATTTTAAATTAACGATCCAAACATTTTCCATGAGCTATTGCAGAGCCTAACAGAAAAAATCCAGACTTTTATCCCGCATGAGAATTTTAATTCAAATACAGCCTATTCTATTGTTCCACATTTTCTCCAAAACAGACATAGAAAATTACGAAAGAAACTTAACGATCCACCTAAAAGCTCTTTGTCAGTTCACTGAAGGTTTGCACCAATATTTAAATTAGCATTGAAAATTATGCTCGCGTGAGCTAGGCAAAGGTAATCTCGGGCACTACGTGATGCCAATTTATCTAAATCTGTTGCTCAAATATTCCATGTTCGGTCATCGGCTTAGCATCCGAATGTAACTCTGCCTTTACTTGACTGCAACAAAAATTTTGTTACAGAGGATTCGGGCAAAGCAGAATTGTTAAATTCATTTTTCATCAACCACTTTAATTGAAACTTGCCTCACTCCCTCAATTCATCTGCTTTCAAATTCAAATTTAGTTCTAAGAACCATAAATTTCTCGCCTCCAAGTATTCAAAAAGAAATTACTCACCTAAAAATGCACATTTAGTTGGAACTGATTACATTCTAAACTCACTTATGAAACAGTTAAGAGGTTTTCCACCTTTACTAAGCAAATTATTCTCAGTATTTCTCGACAACGGTTTCTTCCCCGATTACTGGAAAACTTCTATTATAATAGCAGTTTTAAAATATTGTTCCCGCTCTGACATTCTTTAATATCGCGGTGTTCATAAAACGCCCTCTCTTGCTAAACTCTTTGGAAAACTAATCACCAAGCAAATTACGGATTTTAATATAAGAAATCAAATTCTCAACTCCTTTAAACATGGTTTTTTTACCGGACCGCTCTTGTTAAACATGTCACATGTCTTTTCTAAATCTAATAATCTCTCTTCGTGATGAGCATCTATTTGAAGTAGTTATCTATTTTGATCTTAGTAAAGTGCCTCAGAGACGAATTCTAGATAAACAAGAAGCTATAGTTTTTCGAAGTCCACTTACGGGCTTTATTAGAGCATACATATCTGATCGAAACCAAAACGTTTTGATTGGCTCCTCATACTCAATTGCTAAGCAGATTATGAGGGGTTTCCTTTAAGGTACCGTATTAGGTTCTTTGTTGTTCTTTCTGTATATAAATGATATTTCATATATAGTTAAACATTCTCAATCTTTTATTTCTCAAATGCGTGTATTCCTTCTCTAACTCTACGACCGAACGGTGCCTAGAACAAATTCATTCGGACTTAGACGCTCTTTCGGCCTGGAGCTCCATATGGCTAATGGAGTTCTCACCTACTAAGTGTCGCTACATGAGTTTTGGGCCTGTAAGGCTGCCGCATCCTCTTATTTTTAAAGGTTGCCCTATGATTGAATGTTCCTCCATCAAGGACTTGGGCTTAAGCTACACCAATAAATTAGATCTTTCGCCTCATGCCGATAGAATTACGGCCAAAGCTGCTCAGAGTTGCGGCTTTATTTCTTATAACTTCTACCTTCCTGAAATTAAATTAAGACTTTATCGTATGTTTGTGCTTCCCATTATTGAATTTTGCTGTCCTTTTTTCGGTTTAATGAACGAATCTAGCCTTTCAAAAATTGAAAATGTCCAAAGACATTTCACAACAAAATCCTATTTCAGACTCTTTCAACTACTTCCTACTCAACAAGATGCCAGCTAATGAAGCTAAAATTTCTTTGGGTCAGGAGACATGAAGCAGGCTTTTGTCTCTTTTTCCGACTAAATAATAGTTCAACTCTCCCCAAGCTTTCTGTCATTACCCCCGTTAGTCTTCCTTATAACCTAAGACATTCTGCATTAATTATACCTCCCCCTGCATCCTCAACGTGTAAACGCTCTCTATTCTTTGCTTCTAGGTATAGTTTTCTATGGAATAACTTGCCAATTGAAATTAGGACGTTGAGTAGTCTGTCTGCATTTAAGCTAACAATGCACATTTATCTTAACATTGATTCTATTAACTTTTTATTTTCCTCATCCTTTCCCAGGAGCTTTCCCCATGACTCGGAGAAAGGACCATCGGAAATTTAAGTGACCCTCTTGAAACTATATTTTCGCTACCTCGGGTCGCCTATGAACTATGATGTCTCCTTATATCAGCAGTCATCCAAAGGATGACGTCATTCGGACGTGCACATTCGGTGGTACACAGTCTAAAATGCTACCGTTTCTTTGGACACTAACCATCATCAGAATTCAATTCTGGATCCTAAGATGCTGAGGACTTCAGTTCATTGACGCATTTTCGTGAGATTTTGTTTGATACGCCTAAGTGATCAAGAACTAATCACCTCGACGTTTCATTATCTCATTCTGAAATGCTACTGCAGTATTACCCTATTCTACCACCTGACCATTTTTCCCTAAGTTCTGCAGACGGAAAACTGGAGACTTACGACCAGGTTAAAGCATCCCTTCATTCAAAATTCTTTCAGAATGCTTTCAACCGAGGGCCTTATAATTTTGCTGCTATTTCACCCATTTGTCAATCGATGTTTACCCCTCCTTTTTCATACCCCTCCACCTCTTCCTCATCCACAACAGAGGACATAGACCTAGAATTTTCACCGACCATAGTTAGAACTGAATTATCAATATAAATTTTGCCACATCACCTGGGCCGGATATAATTCCTGCATTAGCACTTATAGAACTTGCTGACGAACTGTATGAACCACTGTCCATCATATTCCAAAATGCCTTTGAAGGAAGCAAACTCCTGGAAGAATGGAAGTATGCATTCATCGCTCCAATATATAAAGGAGGTTCACGACTGGACTGTGATAATTACCGACCTGTCAGTTTAACTTGCATAGCGTGTAACATAATGGAGCGTATTATTAAGAGGCATTTAATGCGCTATCTGGAGAACAACCAAATCTCATGCGATGTCTAACACGGCTTCCGTCCAGGATGTTCCTCTCTCACGGGTTATCTTCAGTCGCACGAGAAATTGATAAAGGACACAGATAAGGTTTATAAAGTAGATGTCGTATTTTTGAATTCAAGAAGGCCTTTGATAGCGTACCACACAGGCGTCTTTTACAGAAGAATTGGGACGTAGCAATTCGAGGAATTCTCAATTGGATTAACAGTTTCTTGTCTTTCAAAGTATAGACAGTTGTGGTTGGAAACACAAGCTCGTAATGGGCAAAAGTAGAAAGTGATGTTCCACACGGTTCAGTTTTGGACCCGCTACTTTTCCTTATCTACGTGAACAGCTGTCTTAATAACCTAGATTTTGAAGCTTTTATGTTTGCAGATGACATAAAAATATGGTTTGAAGTCAGCTGCGCTGACGACGCAAATGTTTTGAAATTGAAAATCGACAAACTCAGCACCTGGTCGGCCAGGTTGCTACTAAAGTTTAATGTATACAAGTGTGCGATCCTACACATAAGCGCTGGTCAAAAATTATCTCGGAAACATTACTACTTTATCAATGACACTGCATTAACTGCCAAAGCTGTTCAGATTAGAGGCTTTATTTATTATAATTACTACGTTCCTGAAATTAAATGAAGACTTTATCAGTCCCCCAGGAACCATGTTGTCTCCTTTTACCGCCAGTCTTTCCAACGATGAAGTAATTCGGACGCCTACATTTGGGTGTACACAGTCTAAAATGCTCCTAGTTCGTTGGACACTTACCATTATCAGAATGTAATTCTGGATCATAAGATTCTGTTGCCCCAAGTTCACTGACGCCTTTTCACGCGATCTTGTTTTATGCGCCTGAGCGATCAAGAAAGGTCCATATCGAAATATCCTTATCTAATTCTGAAAGGCCACTGCAGTACTAGCCTACACTTCCACTTACCTTATTTTACTAAGTAGTTTTTTCTCCTACCTTCTTTTCGAAAATGAAGGCCTATCGAACTCTGCCTCCATTTTCAGGGTAAGTTTTTTCACTGCCACTTTTCTAGGTCACTTTTAATTTGAAAACCTCGCTTACTATTGCCTTTACAGGACAAGTTCTGCCTACATTATTAAATATTTGTACATTTTATCTAAACACATTGTCATAATTTTCTTTCTGTACTAACATTTGTTTCGACAGTGCCTTTCCGGCGCTAAACAAATATATATTCTTAATTAAAAGTAGTGGAAACACACAAAGATCTGGGCATTTGGACAATTGTTTATTTTATGCCCTCAGAACACTGCAAGAAAGCAGTCCAGAAGGCAACATGTACACTGCATTGCATCAGACGTGTGTTTAAAATACTCCCCCTGATCGCTTCGGAAATGTCTCTGGTATCTTCATGAGACCACCTTTAGATAACGGAAAACCAGCCTGGATAACGTGGGTGAAGAAAGATGTTGACCTCCTCGAATAGGTGCATTTGAGAGCAACGAAGATGGTCAACGGTATTAAGACAGATTGAAAAAGCTTGACTTATTTCCTTTTTCCTACAGGCACTAACGGTGTAACCTGCTTAGCACATTCCAGATTATCCAGGACCATTATTTCTCCCTAAGATAGGAGGATTTCTTCGAGTTTGCCTGCACAAGTCATCTCCGTGGTCATCCTTACAAGGTCAATAGCAAACGCACGCGATTGAACCTCGGAATTTTTTTTCAGTCAACGAGTATTACGAGCTTGGAACTCGTTACCAAGTGAGACAGTTACCTCCAACAGAATTTCTGATTTTAAAAGAAGTCTTGATGGCATAATATTTGACAAAGGAAGACTCTCACACCATGATTACTCAAAACCAGCCTTTTAAAATCTTTTGGGCTGTACTTATATTCCACAATATTTCGTCTATAGCCGTGAAAATGCATTCCAATTCATGTTAAGCTTTGACTCAAACGTTTTAAATGTCTACAATTTTATATTGACTGAACATATGCGATTGATAACTTTGCATTAGCAGAGTCATCAAGGGCAATATCTGTAACCATTCAAAACATACAATATATATGAAATAGTCACTTTAAGTCAATTTATTGAGGGAATAAGGCTTTCGTCCTTGAGTTACCTATTAACATTAAAAATTGCTATATAATCAACTTTTACAACAATAAATCCGATTAATGTAAATTTAAAGTCATCGGTAGGTGCAAGGGAGGCAAAAACTGCCGTTAATGGCAAAATGTGATGATATGTAGAGACGTTTAGCAGCATATGATTACCTAGCTTGCATTTAAATTTCTTCAGCAGTTTCTGAGAGGACTTCTGCATCTGGAATTCCGTTCCATGCTCCAATGACCCTCTGTGAGATAGCATTCTGCTGGACGTCCGTACGGAGCACATTCCTCTTTTAATTAAAGAGCTGGCCCCGTAGATGGTCCGTGCCGGCCAGTTTGAAGTATTCATAAAATTTAAGGGAACACTCACGACCTCTGACAATCCGTTAGGTTTACATGAGGTCACATTGTATTGGCCTGTAATTAAGAGGAATCAAGTTAATTTCAGCCAATCTGGTTTTGTAAGGCAGATGACCGAGATCCTTGACCATCTTTGTATCCCTTGCATGTACTCCTTCCAGTTTGTTGCTTATCCTTCTTAAACCACAGACGCAAGGCCTGCACAACATATTTCAAGTGTGACCGAGCAAACGATCCATAGGTCCTTCAAATAGATCCTTCTCAAGCTGCAAAAATCCTCGTCTTATCGAAAAAAGCACCTCCGTCGCGCCTTTCGCTGCCTTTACGCACTGTGAGTATGGTTTAATCGAGAAGGTTATTAGAACACTGAGGACCTTTTGTTCCTAAACAGTTGGATGTAGCTGCCCTTTGAGAAGGTATTGGAAGGAATCCTCCTCTTCGCTGTTCCTTCTCGTATGGAGTCTTATGACCACACACTCTCCAACGTTAAACTCTAAAAACCAGGGAGCAGATCAGCTGCTAAGTCCGTTTTTAATATTTTAAAGTTCTTGTCTATCGGCGTCACATTTGATAGCCCTCCAGCGTTTCACATCGTCAGCAAATATGATGGCGCTGCAACCAAGGTTGTCCACAAATTTGTTAATGCAAACTTGGAAGAGTAACGGTCTTAGGACGGAGGCTTGGGGACATCATTAGAACAGGGGTTGTGGTTGAGTTGGTGGCATCGATGCACATAGTTTGCAATCTCCTCGTGAGAAAATGTGTGATGTTTGTCAGCAGATTTCCTTTAAGTGTGATTTCAGATAATTTACAGATTAGCCATTTGTGTGGGAAGCTGTTGAACGCCTTCTTGAAATCAGTGTAGATGACGTCAACTCTACCATCTTCGTTCAGTGTGCGAGTCAACTGCTAATTTGAGAGCAATATGCTGGAAGGGCAGAAGGGGTTTTGTCTGAAGCCGTGATGGAGCTCTGAGAGTAATCGGTCTTCGTCCCGGAACTTCATAGTGGGCTTTTTAATATAAGATTACATTATTTAACATCAAATGGAGGTAAGGCTGACAGGCTGATAATGGTTGACATTATATCGAGCCCCACTCTTGTATATCGGGTATATATTTGCTGCCTTCCATTCGGATGACAGTCTCCCTAAAGTAAATGATGAATTGAATTATGAGCTAGTGGACCAGAGAGTTCACTCGCCAATTCTCTCAAATGTGGCCAGTTTATTGTTCAAACCCAATGACTTTACTTTGCATAGATTCTGCAACTTTCTTTCTTCTACAGATGCTGGGAAAACCATAGATTCGAAAATTGGACTACAGTTCATTATGGCACTATTGACGTGGTGAAGCTGCTGCTCAGTTTCCCTAATGAATACCAAGACATATAACCGGCCCATGTACTCGGCTTTCTTCCCATTTTCAACGAGTTCTACACCATTATCATCCTTAAGTACGGCAACTGGATCCTTGATTTCAGACGACTGTTAATATACTGGTAAAATATGTTTTGCTTATCTTCAGCCTGTTGGATAATTCTTAATCCACAGTTTTACCTTACCCCATGGATTAATTTTTTGATTGAATTTCGTTGGCCCAGTTTCCTTAAATAACTTCCTTTTTTAGTTTTCTTCTTTAACTGTTTGTTAAGTTGGGTTGTTATCCAGAGATCCCAACTAGTCATTTGCGTACTTCTACAGGAAAACAGCGTTTAATCAGATTTAATGAAATTGGCTTAAACGATCTCCGGTCGTCCTCTGGATCCCCTTGAGTAAACAGTTTCACTCCACGGACATCAATATGTATTTAATCTTCTAAAAATCTGCTTTCCACATATTTCACTGGCTTTCCATTCTCTTATAACGTTGAGGATAGAGCGATTAATCCCACAGTAGCATAGTGCGGTCACTCCTAACGAGCGGAGCACTGGAAACCATTTAATCGATGTAGGAGAAATCCTTCTTAAAAACTACGTCCAACAAATTGAATATCTGGTTCTCTCTAAATCTGGGTGGTGTCCAAAGATTCTGTGCAAGAGTTAGGTCGAGTGAGAGGTCCATTAGCTTACAACTAAATGAAGTTGGTGCTCCATCGACTGTCAGACTTTCCCAGTCTATTGTAGGTGCGTTGAAATCACCAGCAATGAGGACCACTTGGTGGTTACTTACTTCATTCATCAGATGGAGGGACTCGTCAGCTTAACTGTATAATGTCAAGAATTCTAGATTTGATAAGCTTCTCTTCTTTCTCTGTATCTAGATAAATTCGTACTCCAAAGCGAGGGTGTGCGCTCGTTCAAACGTCGAGATCCCTGTCATGACATATATGACCCCCACCACTTTCGTTTTATATCCAGGAAGGCACCCAATTCTCTGGTGGCATAGAGACTTCATTGACGCCATCCTTGAGCACAAAGATGTTGGCAAATAATGCGCGTTCAGCTCAGTAGCTTTCGTAGACTGTTTCAGGTGCATTGTTCTACCTGTGGTGAACGTACGGCATGAAAAAATTCTTCTGCGCGCATCAGACAGGGTTGGATCAGTTGCTGTCTTTCGAATGCGCTTCTGCCTTCGAATACATTGAGGGGCTGTACAATTAACTTTATTTTTATTCGTATTTTTATGTTGAAGGGTTACAGGTATAGTCCTCGATGACTCTATTTAAGTACAAAATTTTCACACATAAACACTCAAAATAAAGTTACAACGTTTAAAATGTGGTCGGTTCAGAATATAAAATGGGCAGAATGGAAATTCTTCTGTCTACCGTGTATCAGTAAGAGCAAATTAAGACAATAAGTAGTTTTAAAAAGCTGGCAATGAATATTTATGTAGTAACAGACGGTATTTGTCGAAAATTACCCAGCAAAATTTCTTTTAAATATGGGAATTTCGTCAGCCATCACCGTCGTACTTGGTAGTGTATACCGTGATATCATCGGAAATATTGACGCCTTTTCCACAGATGGGAACTGAATCAATCGATATATCAGTTTGGCGCCGGCGTACAGAGCCCCACAAAGTCACCTCCAAACTTGCCTCAGTGATCATTGGTTTGTTTGTACTCCCAATGAGTTTTGCGTTTTTGTTTCTGCTGCTACCTCTGATTATGAACTTCTGCAGGAGTTTGAAGGCTTAGAATAATAAACAAATTGTTTCGATGATCGAACAGACTTCACCTTTGGTCAGATTTATTCATAAAAGTATGCCCTCTTATTTTCAATACACTGTCGTTATCCCGGAGGTATCTTGCTCTGCCTAGTGGCAAAATCGCCTGGTAAATTAAAGTCAAGTATATGCTGGAAGGCCTATGTACCACATTATTAGAATTCAATTGTTGTCCCATGTAAAAATTATGGAAACAGCAGATGAGGTGGTAGTCATTGTGGAAAAGATCTAGTATGTATGGTGTGTGCTGGAGGACTTCAAAATGTAATTTCTGTAGTTTGGCCACCGTCATTTTTGCGTTGTATGATCTAGCCTGGTTGCGCAATAATCTAGGTGTCGATCGGTTGAACAATCGGGGCTCTTTTTCTGCAAGATTTTGATCATTTGTTTCAACTGGTTAGAGGATACTTCTGCCATGATAAATGAGTCAGATTACATACAGCAGGGCAGGTTTCATAATGGAGCACACAAGCGCCAGGCCATCAAACACTCGTCATCAGCTTTTTTTGATAAACATTGGGTTTTGAGTTGTATTTTGGTGGCTTGTAGTTGTCCAATTACTGTGCTGAATGTCGAAGACTATCGCATAAGATACATTTCGGATTGCACGTTACAATTCGATTAAAAATGAATCATTTATGTAATGAGAAAGCTACACCGTGCAAGCTTCCGAACCTTGCTATTTCAGTTTTTCATTCAATTCTTGTAGAACTCACGCATCGAGCTTTTGCCCTATACCACATTCACTTGCGTGAGTTATAATTGGTTGATTGCTCACATCACACATCAAGATACACCATGTGCACTTTGAGCTGCATTTGTTTCGACAGTGACTTTCAGTTCCTCGTTAACCTTTTTTTATTGTAGCCCATCGTGGTGCTCATTTGTAAGGTCAAACTTACCAGAACCCAATTTTTCGAACGGATAACATACTGTCTGTTGTGCTGTAAAAATAAGGAAATAATATATGACTAATATTCCGAGTAGTCTGTGGTTCTGTTCTTCAATGCACGAACCAGTATTTCATAATTTTACGAATTTCCATCTTTTCTAACTGTAAAAAAAGAAAACGAAAAATATTTTTGATACATTTTAAAACACAAAATTATGTCAAAATAAGAAACATATGTGCAGCTTAAAAAAAGAAAAGCATGACAATATAAACAACCAACGTGAAGTGAGAAACTCCCGAAAGTGACCATATGTCTAACAAAACATCATCACAGATAATTTCACTTGGCCTGATAATTATCTGACTGGCCAGACGTTGAAGTATGCAGTTTCCATGCGGTTGCTGGACTTTAGTGTGCCTGTCAAGAGTATCGGGTCCCACAGTCATCGCATGTGGTTGCGGGTGGTGCGATGATGGTCTGCAGTCGAATGGCTGACGGCCGGATTTCATCTTCCGTGTGAGCTTTTAAGCAAATTGGCTCGCCGAAATTGGCACCAGGAACAGCGGTCATCCGCACGTTCTCAATGTTGTGGCCTAGCCACTACCTTCTATAAATGCTGCAAAACATGGGCACTACAATACCCTTATCGGACTGTGTCACTGATGATGGATTTAAAGTGAGAATCCAAAACGTCATGGTTAATAAAGCTCTTGTTACAGTGATTGCGTCTATGTTTTCGCTAATAATATCTTATTTGAAGGTAGGAAGTACGCAGGGACCGCTGGGAGACCAACTGATGAGCCGGACCCATCACAGCCCTGTTAAGCAGTGGCAGAATAGTGTTGAAGCGTGTTTCTGGGCTTTCAGCTAGTGGACGTGCTGTGAAAACGAGGTCACCTTTCACTTGAATGCGAAAGGCCCATGGTGACATTTATAAAAGAACCCTGCGCTACCTAGCATAGGCCTATCAATCCTTCACTGCATTTAGCGGTTGCGCAAGAACTTCGTAGGTGCAGGTGAATTTCGTAAAGGGCAACCAACATTCCCAATGAGTATATCTACTCGCGTAAACATATACGACAGGAGAAAGCGGTCGACTTAAGTACACCAATATCACTTATATGATAATATTCATGTCATGGCCAATTAAATAGCTTGGTAAGTATTTGCAAATGAGTGTCTTTTTGGATTATTTAAGAGTACTTTTTGTGCAATTGAATGATCGCAGTATTCGACGAGGTCACATAACAACCTTAAATGCAAATTTAATAAACTGATGAATATAAAGAACCTCTAGTGTTCGAACGAGTAACATCTTCTGCACAAATGAACAACAACTTTAAAAGCAAAATCTATATTGATGGATTCTGGGAATCACAAAATTTTCTAAAATAATTAGAAGAATTTCTGGTATTTTCGGGTAAACTTGCAAAAATCAAAGTCTATCCTTTGACTGTGCTAACAGTAATTGGAATTGATAAATCAAAGTGTCTTTCCTTTGCGCGTGTAAGGTAGCAGCACAAGCTATGAAGTCCTTGTTATTAGGATATTTGTGGGTTTTAGTTTTCAAACTATGCGGCACAGTCCAAGTCGTTTAAGAAATATTGTGTTACAGCCTGGAGATAATAGAGGTACGAAACTACTAACGACAGCTGATTCCCATTTGAGTGTTTGCATCAATTAAGCGCAATAAGAGGTAAATTATCACCTTACACAATGACCGCGGCATGACAATACATGTTTTTCCCAGGATTCTTCCACAAGGTCTGTGATGACCTTCCCTAACGGGGTTGCTATATCATAAAACATTGACTCAACCTGGGTTCTTATCATACACGTAGCCTGTGTGGCATAGGTCTCCCAAAAGCGGTAATGAACTATTCAAATAATGGCGTCTATCACACTGCAATATCGCCCAATCTGACATCTCCTATTCTGAGATCGGAACGAAGGAACGCAATGTGTGTTTCAAATTACAAGCATATCAATGGGTCGGCGCGATCCATGTGGAGAGTGTTGAACTTTTATCCTAAGTTTATGGCCAATTTACCCAACTATCAAAATTGTAATCTCAACGCCGCAAAATATCAGCTAAGTAGGTGCCCTTAAGTGAGAGTCATTTTCTGTCCATGGCTGGAATAAACCAGCCTTGCGTGTTGTAACCTATTTTACTTTTTATTGTTTGCGTATTCACGTGCTTTTTTGAAAAAAATTCGGCTGGTTTTTAACAGGAGTTAAATACTCGCAAATTGCATTGTGCTGACATATTGAGTCGATAATATTTGAATCCAAACCGGAAAACATGAACATTAGGTTTTGCGGGCTTTATATTGTTATCAATAGTTTAAAAGCTGATTCAATATGAGGTTTTTGGCCAGCAAAAATTAGCTGGGTTGCCTAGAGATGATCATCAGACTGGAACCGACCTTTCTGATTTCACACCTACGGTTAAAACTGGTTTCAACAGTGCGACTATCAGCAGAAAAAGCTGAGGTACGCTGCTATGCATTCCAGGACACGCGGCAGCCCGGAGAAGCAGAGTAGGGCAGGGCTCGCATAGGGCTGATCACGGACATCCGAGCGTAAGTCCGAACTAGTAACTGAAATTCGGCTGCACTAAAAATACCCCTTGAACTATAATGGATGTATTATTTTTAGAAATATAAACCAATCGTTTCTTTAAAATATTTTGTCGATTTAAAAGGAAAGTTGAAGTATGGTTACAATATAACTTTTGCTTTATCATAATGTCCCCAGATATTTCAGTCAAGACATGATACTCGTATTTCAGCGAGGTATTTCCCAACCCTCAGAATAAAAGTACTCTGAACACAGATGACAACGCAAACAGTTTGCATTTTTCCATCGAGTTTCTATATCCGTTTTTAGAAAACCTGCTCCCAAATATTCTTTCGTGTACTCGTTTAAACGTAAATCATAGTTTTTTACCAGCTTTTCTGGAAGAAAGCGTTTGTTTTAGTTTTAACCACCTTTCTAAATACAAGATTTTATAAGATCACGAAATGTTCATTTAGAAAATATCCTACTTGTATAGTTTTTAATTTTCCCTCTAAAGTACACAGCGTGAACAACATCCACGGCTAAATTTTCTAAGTCATATCTGACTCATTCGTAACAGGATAATTTTCTTTTCTCTAACAACTTGACTGATCCCTTAAAGAAAACATTATTTTAATGTGTAATTACCTGTCGGGTTTAGCACAAACTAAATGATATCCTTTCTTGAAGTCTCAAATTTGAAGTAAAAGTACTCTGCTATCAAAAGCATACAATAAATAATATTGTTTGTGCTTATAATCTATAAAATATTTCTATTTGAATTTACAAAAGCATTCAAAACAAATGCTACAATTCCTACTGATTAATTACTCCTTTCTACAGTGTGAAGTATTTTCAGGCGTTTTTGGACGAAGCTGATTCAAAGCTGATATCCTGAAGTGACTGAAATGTTTAGGGATTATGCTGCAGGATAAGAAATATTACATCCGTAATTAAGCTATCTGGTATAATCAAAAGCACATTTAAATTTTTATTTGACATATCATGGCATAGGAAGTCTACTGACAGAACAGCTTGTAGATGAATACCAAAAGTAACACACTTCTCGATGGTGTGGCGTCTGTATCTTACCGCATTAAGTCACCCCACTACGATATCACACAACATGAAAATTGACGTCCCCTACAAAAGTGCTTGTGTGTCACACACAGCAGGATGAGTTGTTTCTGGTTTTCGCAAACTAAGTCTCCCAAGTGCTCTTGTACTGTTTGATTCAGTTTGCGAAAGTCATTTTTAATGATGAACGTAGGCTTTTGAATTTTACAGGGAGGCCGAACTCCAACTGAAATGAGGCTGAACATGAATATCTACCCGAAAGTCATTTGTTCCATCATAATGGTTGCATACTATAATCTGAAAATCTCAGAAAGGCATCTAAAGAGTACACCGGAAAGTTGATCATCCCAAGATGCGACGGTGTCAGAGAGAATTGAAGAACTTTTTGATAGATGGTCGCCACACAAAACGAAGGAAACAAAGACTCCCAACTCTGACAAGTTTAGCTTGATCGGAACGCGAATTTTTACACATGACAATGTGTGTTTCAGGAGTCAGCCACGTCCCCCCTGGAAGGCAAATGTAGTCATAGGCAGAAACATACAACATGGAAACTGTTTGAAACATTTGCAAAGGTTAAGGAGGAACTTGGTTTTTGCAACAAGTGGATGATCTACAGTGGCATTCTGATTGGATCTTTTCATCATCATGATATCACTTGCTGGGACGATGATCTTGATATTTTTGGTTGACAATGCGGGAAGATCAGCACTGCAAGCGAAGGTGCATACACTTTAACCGGAAACTAACCTTGTAAGCTCTGGATCTTGAATCCTCTTGAGGGCAAAAATAAACCTAAATTTCTTCCATCTTAAAACGACACTACTTGCACAACAATTAATATATCTGACATTTACTGCTTTACATGGCTTATTTGAATCTCAACGCAAAACGGATCTACTTGGCGAAACTCGCTCGTTATGCTAATCTCACATTTAAAGTTCATGACTAGCAAATGCAAGGTATTTTTGTCATAAAATTATGAAAAGGTCCAGATTCTATTTATAATTGTTTGCATTCCACCCTTTGGATAGCCCAGACGATTGGTGTTATGTGTCAATATTGTAGGTTGCATCGAGGAACTACTTCAGGCATTTGACTAGCGAGCACATTTGCGCTAAGTTTTAACGACTCAACTTTACGATCACTGGTAATTTCACACGGATACTATTGAGCTGGTCATAAGCTGCATATTTCAAGTGACTGGCAGGTGTAGACAAAAATAGTCACAACATCGTTTCCTTGCTTGTTCTTTGCCGTAGCCAAATTACCAATTATCAGAATATTTCCCTAATCAAAATTCACGGAACATGGTAAGTTGGTGAACGTCTACCAAAGAAAAGGGTTGCACAGAAGACTCAGCAGTTACTGCAGAACTTGTCCAAGCAGGCTGACTGTTAGTGATCCATGCTGTCAGCCCAGGTGCTATGTGCGTACATGATCCGAGTATAAGTCCACCTGCACCATTCTAAATCAATCACTGTCAAGCTACCTCGACACCGGAACCAAGGTATCGCGTTGCACATTTAGGTGACTGACAGGTGTTGTTGGATTGATCGAACACGGCATGTGTTCGAAGCTGCCTTGATGATTACGGCAAATACTGCCGCATCCTTTCATCGGGCTCCACAAATAAATCCTGTCGGCGTCATTCTAACGCCATCTGGCTAGCCAATAGGGATTAAGAGCCTTTGTAAGTCGATTTGTAACCCTATCTGATGAGCATATAAGGAGCTACGCGAGCAAACGGCTTAAAATGAAATTAAATCTTCCTGTTCCTGTATTATGCAAAGGGTAGTCATCTTCTACCATCCATTCGAAACATTTTTACACAAATAAACCAAAAGTGTTATGTTATTATTCTCCAAACGAACGTTTTTTGTTGGAGGTGCAGAGAAATTACTTAATGTCCCTCACTTGCATAATCAACGCGTTTTTGTGTACGATCTTACTATGAGTGTGGAAGATCGTTGTAAAATTTACGCATGGTAATCAGGTGTAAGCGCAGATCTCACGCGTGGTCTGCACTAACCGACAGCTGTGGTGTGAAACGGTTCATTTCGTTTCTCCTAACACTGTAATCGCCACACACTAAGGTCTCAGCTACAATATTTTCCAGGTTAGCTCAAAAAGCCCTTTATTTTCCCTTCGGCTTCTGATAAGTTTTTGAACATTCTCTTGTGCAATTCCCAAGCTTGGAGTACCCAGCATCGTACCGTGGACCATCACACATCACCAACTCAGAGCACATTTACATGAGCTGGCGTTCCGATCGCCATTGGAGACGGCAATTAGTATGCTCCTCATTGCTTAGGCGCAGATCCGATGAATTGTCTATGAAGTAGGTTAAACTGAGGCAGACTTCGCAGCACATGTTATACTATCCTTAAATTAATCCAACTTTTTCGAATACCAATAAAATATTTATTACGTGTGAAATAGGGTACCGTCACGTTGCCTAATCTGTTCTTCGGTTTGTACAACACACTAGCATGGCAACACCAACTGCACGGGACTTCTACAAGGGAGCCTCTGACCTCACGTGCGGAAATATGCTATTAAGTCACCTAAAGGGGGAACCAGAACAGTGAATTTCAAGGCCAAGTGTTCCTGGATAACCCAGCCAGGCATTTGTCTCCAAATGCAAACACACGTTTACTGAGGAATGCGCTGATGTGCTATGAGTATGAATTGCCCAGTTTCGTCTCGTACCCCTTACCCCTGAGTTTCGCTGCCAACTAGTGAAGGGATTTGTTGCCATGTTTGAGGCGGTGCGCAGACTTATGCCTAAGGCATGCCACCCGCGCACATGCCACATTAATTATGTACTCGCATTGGCTCAGCACGGCCCTCTAGACTTATGCGGTGAACCATTACGGTGGCCATTTCGTCCATCATACCTACAGCTCAGCCTGCTCTGGTTGCCATGTCACGAGGAAAAACTGGTACAGTAAGCTTAAAAGGATGGATTCGGACGTCAAACTGTTGCTGAAGACTCCCTTTCGGAGTGATAAAATGGAGGAAATTTGTAGAGTACATAGATGTGTAAACCTGGCAGGATTGAAAAATGAATAATTGGGCATATGGCTGCTTCTGGCTGTGCTAAAAGAAATCTATTAAAGGCCCATTTTTTGAGCTCAGATGTGCGGAGGTTTGATATTCCCATCTTTTCGTGGCATAACATACATACGCACATCCACTGCACAGTCGCTGAATATACAAAGGAGATATATTCGCGAGTATTTTCTCAGTACGGGACGCCAGGTCAAGGGTGTACGTCTAGAAGAGAAAGATCTTAATTTCTTTAAATTAAATAACTTAGGCAAACTTGAAGGAATTAGATTTTAGCAAATAGCCCACTTTATTCTTACGCTGAACTGCAAGTGATCTTTATAAGATGCCTCCTATTCCGTGTGAAGCAGAATGCAGACACCACTGTCTCATGGACCATTGTGCATAAAGTCTTACATATGCAGGCCACCACCTAAAAGTTACAGATGTGCAACCGCTAAATTTGCAGCTAGGATAATATAATCAATAATGGACGATTCCACCGTAATTGAGGGCTAGAGAAAGCCACGGGAAGGCAAATAGGTATTCGGCTAATTACGTTTTGCATTGTCCATAAGGTTCCGACTTAACACAATAATCCCCAGAGACGGCAGCAGAACTCCGTATCAATTGATCGACAGGTTCGAACAAACGGCTGGTGGAGGGAAAGGAAAGAGAGAGGGTGGTCATCTCAGGAGATGCCATTCCCACGGCACTTCAGTGAATTTGTCACCGTAATAAATTTTAGGTGCTTAAATCCACTACGACACAGTAAACATCATGTCAACCTAAAGGTGAAACGCAGATCTCGCGATCGAACCTTCGAGTATTTATGTGCAGTGGTCGACAGGTAGACTTCGATTCACGTTTAATGGTTCATTCTTATTATGCCCCCTCGTTCAGTCTGACGCATGTTAGATCTGACACACCCAAACCCCTTGTGGGAGGACCTGGTGTGTTTGCGGGTGATCAGATCACGTGTGGCACGCTCAGGCGGAGTTTTTATCTCCATCAGGCACTCGCTCCTAAGCCCTGCATCAGACGGCTGTCTGACTTGAAAACGAACTGATGTATATAAGGGGAAACAGTGAAATTGACTCTGTGGATTCCTACCCTAGAGAACTGATGTCTTAAGACCATAACATAAACTAAAAGCCATACCTTGGCAGGCCGCCAAGGCTGTGGTCTCTACGACAAATCAACTATGTTGGGTTAAGTGTCATACTTGTGGAATTCGTAGATGGACTTTGAGGTTTGTCCACCACTGGGCCTGATACTGCCTCCGATGCTCTTGACTCTGTCCTCACTCCGGGTCCAGTTGGGGGCATGTTTGAGAAAGTGCAGTATTTACTACACAGTCAAATATCACTATAAATCAAATCACGCGAATTTAGCAATTTCTGAAACCACCATGCAGTGAAACAAAAGGTGTATATCGTCGGGATCAAAGGTTGAGCAGTCTTGTGTCTCATTTTCCGAGGAGTGTTGTATCTCCGGTTTTTTTATGCCACGCGTCTTAAAGGCGGCGTTTTCGAGTATATTCAACGCGTCGGGAACCGTTCGTCAGTAAGCAGAAGGTCATCGACGCAGCCGTGCGTCGCACATTTTAATACCTTTTGCCATCTCATAATGGTCCGTAGGAGTCCGATCTGGTAGTACAGAACGCAGTCGCTTAGCCATGAGGTTTTCAGTTTGCCTAAAATTCCTTCTCAATAAATTGCTCCAGCCACTTGATAAATGCGGGACAAAATGTTGACACTTATCGACGCTGCACTCTTTTTTGTTTGGCTGGCGATGGCGTTACAATTATATGAACCAGAAACCAGTTCTGTGCTGACTGCTGACAGAAGCGAACAGGGGAGTTCCAGGAAAAAGCTCAGAAGAAAAAGAAGCAGAAGAAGAGGCGAATACTGGAACAGGGTTTTATTTGCCATGCGTTTAGGTTTTTCTCTCGAACCCATCTTCTGAGACAGTCACAGAAAAGAGTACTTGAGGCACAACTTGCGCAGTATTTCTAGGGTTTGGTTGCCAGGCAACCACAGGCCTACTACCACTAGCCGTCCTCGTGTTCATCGTTGGGGGTCGTATTTGATGCGATACTTGCTTTTTCGTCCATACCTGAGTCGTTCATGGCCGTTATTTCATCACCAACTTTGGATCCTGTGGTGATACTTACTCGCCAACTTGCAACCTACAATATGAAGCGGTGAAGTCATTGCGATTAAATGCCGGCTGCGGGCCAGAGACCCATGACTCAAGAAGTTCACGGCTCACGCGCTTGTCAGCTCCTGTGAGGATTTGGGCAACATCAAACTTAAAGTTGTGGTTGGGTCCCGTTGCATGAATCGGGATCCGAGAGTTATTGTCTTTCCTCCTCACTGCTGCCACGTGCTCGGTCATTCGCTTACGAAGTAGTTTCCAGTTTCTCCGACGCATTTGCTTTGCTCGCAACTGCACCATATTTGGTAAACGACTCCAAGCGTTCCTTGTCGTGGTAGCGGGCCTTTTGGTTTCATTATTAGGTGCCTGATGATTGCTTATGGTCGGTGTGAATCTCCAACTCCGAGTGGTGTAAGAAGGCGGCTTACGGCTTCCGAGACGTTCTTCACGTACTTTAATGCTCTCCAAAATTTGGGGTTGCTGTGGTTCGGTCTCTTGTCTTAGTTGCGCCTGCAAATTTCGATAAATTTTTGCGGGTGGCCGTTTGCTCTGAAAACCCGTCGAAGGTACTACTACTCGGCAATATTGGCTTCTGTTTCGCTGCAATGGGTTCCAACACGGTGTTATAGTGCTCGTACGCTATGGCGTTTGTGACAGATTGGATGGTTGCTGCTGAAACTCAATACTTGCGTCGTATTTATCGCTTTACTGAGTAATTAAATTTTTAGGCGACCACGATCTTTGTGGTAGAGGAGGACTTTAAGGAAGGCTAGCTGGTCGTTCTCTTCTTCTTCCATCGTAAATGGGATGTCTGTGAAGACGCCGTTGAGGCTTTATTTGAACGCCAGCATCTGTACCCGTTCGATGATGATGAAGGCGTCGTCCATGTTGCATAGGGGCGCTATGCCGACGCGTCAAGACACATTACAGTGAAATTGATTACCAGATTCTTTAAACAAAATCTTCTACGGATACTGTGAGTGAATGGCTACCGGCCAACTTTGACAACCATTGTGAACTCTCACCTTTGCAAATCTGGGCTTTTCTTGCCTGTACAGTTTCGACAGGAAGAACATGTAAAATATCGGCAGGAATTGAACGGAGAGACTGGCTGCTGCTTAGAAAGCTAGAGTATAATTGCCAGCGTTATCCGATGCGGCCCCTTTTAGACAGATGAACTGGACATATTTGCGTAAAATTATGTAAAGTGACATTTTGGCCGAAAACATTTTTAGCAATGTTGGTGAACGTCACCTTGTTAACTGCGTGTGCTATTCAAAGGCTCGGGAAAGTTAATTTCCATCTCAACATTAAATGTCATAATTATCATAATTTACGGTTTTTTCAATGTGTATGGGGCGCCAGTAACTACCCTGGGAGCATGGGAGTCTGCAGCGGAAATAATTCAGGAGAATATTTGGGTGAGGATACGTTTGATTTCGATAAATTCTTGACCCGTTCTCATATTGATGTGCGGATCTAACCAGTATTTCTTGAAAGCAAACGCATGCTTGCCATTTTAGGGTTAAAGGGCTACGCATGTACAAACGAGGTTTGTTTTCAAGAGGAGATGGGAGAGATTAGAAGAGATATGGCCCCTTTGTTTGAATTGAAGGCAGATAGCGATACATTGGGACTGCAAAATTATGGATTAGCGGTCCTCAATTGCGGGTTATGCACAGAGGTTAGGGGTTTATTTCCGGTACGCCATGTCTGACAGCTGGGATGACGATACATTGAGATTCTAGTGACCAAGAACGGATTAGCTACTCAATGTATTTAAATTTAGTTATACGTTATATTTTCCCACTAACATATTCCTAAAAATTGAATTAAGGAAACAAAAACGTTTGAGGAGGCGTTTTGCCTTCAAAAACATCCTTGAACATGCATAAAAATTTATATTCCTTAGGTGAGTATGAAAGGTATTGGCCGTTGGATGATCACACTTACAGTCTGAAGCATTCCAGATTCCTCCATCTCATGTCGGTAGATTGCGTAGCTTCAAAATATAGGTGTTACATACAACCATCGCCTTTAATGCTTCTAATAAACTTGAAACTGTCTCACTGAATCAATTTTGTATATGGGAAGAAGCGGAAATTTTAAATTGCTTTAAGCTTCTATACCCGGTTGTTTCCATGGAAAAATACACCATCTTTTTCATAGAAAACGTGTTGTAGGTTCTCAGAAAATGGGCTGGTATTTCGATGGTGAAACTGAACGAGGTTTGGCTTGCTGCTGTGGATGCCCTGTATCACGAAATTCTGCGAACATGAGCAAAGCTTGATGTACGACAAAAGCTCTTCGTCTCGTGCATCCAAAATTGTACACCAGTTCAGCGTTAAACAGGCTTGTGTACCAGATATGGTCATGTGAGAAGGCAGCTGAAAATAAGTGGTCAAGAAATTTAAATATAATTAAGTAAGAGTCGGGATTGTGCTAATAATTCGTGGATGATGAGTAAACTTATTAAAGATCGGATATGCATGAATGTAGGGAACAATGGAATCGAACAATAAACAGATGAACCTAGCTGTCATAAATAAGGGAGACAGGAATGGCCAGTTCCGGCTTATTAGCCGTCATCAACCAGCCATACCCAACCCAAATTGTTGCACTATCCGAGGCTCGAACACGCAACCTGTTGCTAAGAAGTAAACCAACTAACCATTGAGCCACAGGCTCATTTTCTTACTGTTTTGATCAAGCTTCGGAAGGTGGAAACTAAGATTTAGGCATGACTGGCAGATGACGGCTACTAAGCCGGAAATCTCCATTTCAGTCTCCCTTGGCTTTGCCGGCAATGCTCATGATTCTCTGTTTTTGTGAGTTTCCCGTAAATATATCGCATACTAGACCCACTTCCTCTGCAATAAAGCTAAACGCAATTCGTTATTTTTGTAAATGCAAATATTGCTAACGAAAAATTATCTTTCTTAGATTTTTATTCGTTTCCGGCTAACTTGAGATCAATAATCTTGTATAAATTTTTTTTTACTTTTTTACTTCCTTTGTTTTTACTTTGATTTTACCAACCTTTTTTTATAATCCGGGTATTCCTAGATTCCAGCTTCAATTTCTAGACAGGAAAAAGAAACTATTCGTCCAGTCTGCTACAGAGTGACAATTCTTTGCGGACTGAGTTTTACCTTTTCATTCGGATTTCCTGACTACGGGATGCACATCCGTTCAAACTGCTCAGTTGATTCTCAGAAAGGTGCCAGTCAGTTCGATCCTCAGTACTGTTGACGGAATATATCGGCCATACCTCAGGCATTATTTGATTCATTCGCAGCAAACTTCCATACGGCTGAAAAATGCAGACATTCAAATCATGGAAACACTGGCACTGTTGGGTATAAGTCGCATGTTCATTAAACAATATGCCTAACGTAAGGTCTCTGTGGGGCTTCAAAATGTTTCCACGTCTGGAGACTTTTGATTTGGATTAAAATTTTATTCACTGTAGTGTGGTATTAGTTACACTGTGGTAGACCTTTGTCATATTTTATACACAACTTTGTACAGGTATTCCCCTTATTACACATTTACTTAACTCGCATTTTCCCATATTTGTTTCAGTTTGAATTTATTAACTGTAACGCGCTACCCTCCAACTGGTTTGTGTTTTGGTAACATTAACTGACTTTTCACCTGTTGCATTTGTTCTTCACTAGGCGTTGTCATCAGCTGATTCCGTGGTATCGTGGCCTGTGGCCTGGATTGTCTCTGTTAATTCTTAGCGTAGGATCGCATTATTCGATCGTCAAAGTGGCGGACCTGAACGAGAACGCGCGCTGCACTCGTCAATAAGAGCCAGCCAATCATTGTGCTGTGTCTTATTGATCCTTTCCCCGCGTGCACTTTCACTCATTTCCTCTCAATGCCGCATTTGGCGGAAAAAGCTATTACTGCGGTGTCTCTCTGCTTACCCGATTTTTGGACAAATTCACCCGAACTTCTGTCGCATCGAGTCTAGTTTTTTTCCTCTGCAAAGGGAGTAACCAAATTTTACAGGTTTGTTGAGGCTTTGCCATTGCATGTTCTGTCTCAATTGCAGGCAGTCTTATAGAGTCCACCGGCCAACCAATCATGCACGCAGCTTAAAGCAGCTCTCCAAATGCATGCTGTGTCTGGCCGTAAACGGTATCTCCCGTTCATTCGTGGGGAGTGTTTGGGTGACCGAAAACCCATCGAGCTCCTCATAAGGATGCAAACACTTCGCAGTGAGCTCCAAATTGACGATAAACTGTTTGAGGAGATTTTCCTAGAGCATCTGCCCACGGATGTTCAAAAGATTTTGGCATCCGGCTCAGAAAACGTCTCGGTCTCACGACTAGCCGAGATGGTGGACAGGATGTTGGTGGTGCAGCGGTTCCAGCCGCCCAGCTCTCCACTTACCCCTTACCGACGGCCAAGGAGCACCTTGTGACGCGGATGGCGGCCACGACAGAAGAGATGGCTTCGCTCAAACTCCAGCTTGCGCGCCTCACCTCTCGCCGATCATCCAGTCGCTTACCTAACCGTCGTCGGTCTCACTCACGACCTCAAATTGCTGATGCCTATTGGTATCATACACACTATGGCGCAAAGGCCCATGGGTGCTCTTCCCCCTGTTCCTTCAAATCTCCACAGAAAAACCAGTCTGTCAGAGGATAGAGGTGACCGCCTACTATGGCTCATCTGGCTCTGGTCGCGCTTTCCATGTCTACGACATCTTGACTCACAGACGTTTCCTAGAGAACGCTGAAGCCAAAATCAGTGTAGTCTCGCCCACCCCAGTTGACAGTCGCTGTCCCAACCATGGTCACCACCTCCAAGCTGTTAACCCTTCCCCCGTTCCCATATTTGGCAGCCTGTCCCTCATTCTTATTGTTGGCATTCGCAGTTTTTCTCTTGGATTTTTGTGATTGCTGATGTCCCTCATGCAATCCTTGGCTCCAACTTTCTAGCTCCTTGCAATTTACCTGTCCTGAATACAGATATTGCCTGTCCTGATCGGGAGCTTCTACGTCCACACCCGAACATCATCAACCACCAGAATCGCAGTGGCGAGGTTCAACACGATTTTGTGCACCACATCTATACCACAGTTCCTCCTGCTTTCGCTTGGCCTAGATGACTGGCACCTGCGCATCTGCCGGTTGCGAAAGCAAAATTCGAAGATATGCTACAACTGGACGTTATGCGACCATCCGAGAGCTCCTGGACGTCACCCTTGCACATGTAACCCAAGGAAACATCGGGTGACTGGCAACCCCGTGGTGGTAACCTCCAAATTCCCAATCGGTATCCAGTGCCTCGTCTTCAGAATTTTATGGAACCCTTTTTGGTAAAGCGGTTTTCTCGAAGATTAAAGTGCTACGCGCGTTCCATACGATACCTTTCGCCCCTGAAGTCATCTCAAAAACTGTTGTAACTATATCTTTCGGGCTGCTTGCATTCATCCGCATGCCCTTTAGCCTCCTTAATGCCGCTTAGACAGAGATTCATCGACCGTGTCTCGCATGGCTTGCCTTTTGTGTTCACATATATATATGACCTCTTGGTGGCTAGTCGGAATACTAAAGAGCATAAGGAACATCCTGCCTTGGTGTTTGACCACCTCAACAAGAATGGCGTCATCAACCCTCCAGGTGCGTTTTTGGTGCGCCATTGCTTGAATTTCTTGGCCATAATGTCGACTCCGACGGTTGATATCCTCTGCCCTCCAAGGTAGATGCCATTCATGAGTTTCCTGCACCAACTTCCAAGCGTCAGTTGCAATTTTTCCTGGACATGAACAATTTTTATCGGTGCTCCTTCCCAAAATGCGCCGAACTCATGCTACCACTCACCAACATGCTATCCGGTCCCTAGGGTCCCCTCTAGCTTACTAGTGAGGCACTGATCGCTTTCGAAAAAATTAAGGTTTCCCTTGCGGACGCCAACTTGCTCACGCTTCCCGATCCCGAAGTTCAGCTGTCCCTGATTGAAGATGCTTTGACCGTAGCTATTGGTGTAGTCTTTCAACACACCTTGTGGGTTCGACTTTACCGTTGGCCTTTTTCTCCAAAAATCCTTTTGGTCGTGAACATCTCGCGGAAAGATACGTTGACCTGGCCTGTACAAGAACGTCGAAGTTTGGGTCACGGTTGTGTCAGTTGCAACAAGGTGCGGCGCCACAACAAGTCCCAGCCCCGACGTAAGGGTTCAGCCATGTGCATCTCGATGACGTAGGCCCCTTGCCTCCATCGTATGGTTTTACTCACCTCCTTACCTGTGTCGAACACTACACTCGTTGGGCTGAAACAATCTCTTTGCCAAACATGGAGGCGGACACAAGGGTAAAGGCTTTGTCAGTCGTTGGATCGCCGTATTCGGTGCCCCATCAACGTTTACGATTGACTGACGTGCCCAATTCGAATTCGCCCTCTTTAAAGCCCTCCTCAACTTTCTCGACTGCACTCGCATTCGGACGACGGCCTACCATCCAGCTGCCAACGGTATGGTTGCAGATTTCCACCGCCATCTAACGACCACCCTGCGTGCCGCAGATGACCCAACCAACTGGTCTGACAACCTGCCGCTAGGGCTTCTGGGCATTCGCTCGGTGCTCAAGTCGGATCTGGACTGCAGCGTAGCTAAATTTGTGTTTGGTACTACCCTCCGACTGCCAGGTGAGATGATCAACCCAACCTCCCGTGGTCCCGATGAGTCTTCCACCAGTTGTGTACATCGCTCACTTACCCCGATTTCACCTCAAGCTCTATTTACCGAGTCTTATTTCGAAAAAGTTTTGGCCAACCACACACATTTTTATGTTGGGTATGACCATGTGCGCGAGCCGCTGGAATCACCATACGAAGAACCATTCCGCATTCTGTCACGCAGCACTAAGACCTACCGGATCCTTCGCGGTAATGAGGAGGGCGTGGTCAGCGTCGATCGGGTCAATGCTGTTATCGTGGAAGAACCACCAAACCTACCCCATGGAGAAAACTTTGCTGAACCCCTACCCCATGCTCCATTACCTTCCCTACCCTCTCCACCTACCCTACTGTCCACCACCACGCTCGACCCTAACTCTTCAAGTACCACAGAAGTTCGCACCAATCGTAGCGGCTGTCGAGTCTTCTTCCCGACCGCTTTATCTCTCACGTTTTATAGCATTGCATTTGCATTCGGCGTCAATTTTACATCAGCCTTCGGTCTAGGCGAGAAGTACTGTGGTAGCCCTTTGCTATATTTTTTACGCATTCTACGCATTCTACTTATTAAAATTTACTTAACCCGCATTTACCCCTATTTGTTTCAGTTTGAATTTATTTACTGTAACGTGCTACACGCCAACTGGTTTGTGATTCGGTAAAATTAACTGACTTTCCACCTGTTGCATTTGTTATTCACTAGGCGGTGTCGTCAGCTGATTCCGTCGTATCATAACCTTTAGTGTGGCTTTTCTCTCTTATTTCTTAGCATTATTTGATCGTCCTAGCATTATTTGATCGTCCTAGCTTGCTAAAACAATTCCAACCTCGTTGCAGTGAGAATACCTGTGCCTTAAACTGTACATTTATCATTTTCGTCCCAACCACCTACCATAGTTTATTTAATTTATAACGGTTTATTCATTTCTTACAATTAGAGTGAACGTTGGTGCTTACTCACTCCAAAATGATAGCATACGGAAGATTTTTTCAAAAAATTATGTTAGCAATTAATTCATCGGAAGGTCATTTATATCAGCCTATATTGCCCAGCCAATATCTACAAAGTCCAAAGATTTTGAGCCTTTTCGAATTCGAGGTAATATGTTCAGTTGCAATATAGCCTAATTAGACTGCAAAGTTAATTTGGCTGCATGTTCTTGCTAAAATCTGTTATCCTACACTCCGCTGTTGTATTTTTTGCCATCATATTAAATTTGCGTACAAAATGGAAACTACATCCGTTGATTTGATGAATAAAAGCAAAACTATAATGATTGGATATTTTTCCCACGCCAAATATATGCTAAGTGTCATAATATACATGAAATAGAAATCGAAATGATCACATTAGACCGTTGGTACCCTACCAGTTTGAAAAAACAGGATATACATGGACATCGCGGTGGAACTCTTTCAGCGAAGGTTATCAAACTTACCGAGATAAGGACGTGCTCAACAATGGTCGTCGATGGCATGCTGCTAATAAACCCTTTCTCTCTTACATTTACTCATTATAATCACCTTTACATCTCTTCTTGCCTCTTGTTACAGGTATGACTTACAAATATCTTAAAGGGGCCTGCCTTGAGGATTGACACACGAGGTATTTCTGCGAATAATTGTTATCTCCAACATATGGTAATTTTAAGATGTGGTTCACGGGGGAAGTTTGAGTTGGCTATCGGAATCATAGGTTCTCGAGCGCCTGAGTAAGTTATTCTGACATTATTCAGGAAACGCACATTCACGTTGCACTGAAAAAGACTGCGCGCCTTCAAAAGTTAGTAGCGCGGTCCACGAACGTTCACACATTCCTGTATTTAATACCAAAGTCCAGCTCGCATCCTACTCCCAGTGCCAATAGACCATGGCTGAGGAGTGCGCTGGTTCCCGCGAATACGGTAGCATGAATCCTAATGTTGTTGTATAACCTACTTTATGAAGTTTCTTTGTAAATATGACAACGGGCTGTTCTCCAAAATCTGTTCGGTGTATGTGTGCTCGAGGATGTATCCTGCAGCACGTCATTTCAAAACATTAACCAGAATGCAGCGGTTGAAACAAATCGTATTAACCTTATTCCTCTGCCTTCATTAACACTCTTGATTTTTATATGGCATCCTGGTGGCAAGGTCGCTGCTGGTCTGCGACAGCTTAATCGTCACGCAGACAGTCTGCTTATTTTGATGCTGAAGGCTGCTCCACTATTGGCCATCCAGGGATGCTTTGACTAACCAGCAGCTAGGCTACAGGTCAACCCGTCCTCCCGGTTTCATCTGAACTCGTCTATATATGAACTTTTTATAACGTTTACGTCGTAGGTGTTCATTTTTACCTGTCACTTAACTCCGTAATATTTCTTCGCTAACCAACAAGAAAATTTAATGAAAAACATAATTCGCTGGGTATGCGTGATCATAGTAAACCTTAGTATTTTTTATGTCCTTGTGAAATATACAGTCCTCATGTTGTACTTCACTTTCGTTTCTAAAAGTAAATGAATATCTTCGACTGTTCAATAAATAATATGTGATAATACCTTATTCTGGAAGTTGCTTACTCCAAAGAAAAATCATCCCTATCTGATTTTTACGCATTTGGTTTATCAAGAGTGGCAACCGAAAAAATTAAACTGATTAAATGGATTCAGAAGACATATCAGGCAGCTAGTTGAGGGATCCACTAACGTGTAAAAACTACGTATAGATTACAAAGTGGGGGCGGGTATTTTGGAAGAAATCTTTGGTTCAGATTATTCTCTAGCTGATATGAAGTGAATAAGGAAATGGTAAATATCTCATTCTTCAAACGCCTAAGACTAAAATTAATCCAATGAAAAGCCTTACCTTAGCTTTACAAATGATTTTCGCCTATTACTCAATTCAACCCTTAATATGACTAAAATTATCTACTTCTACTGTAAACCTTACTCTAACATTTACGTCCACTCAACCCTAAATCAAAGGTAAGCACAACGCTAAGCTTCCCGGAACCTTGTGTAAGGCCACTTGTACTAAATGTGATGTCAGTGTTTACCAAGCATACTTCCTTCATCTCAAAAATGAATAAATTACTCCCAACATTAAAACACAGATTTCTTTTGATTGCAATTGAGATAAATTACTGAAGGAATATCTGACTGCCAACTAATTATACGTTTTAAACGGAATTTCAAAAGTTAAAACCTATTATATAGCAGGTTGTGAAGTGTAACGCACAGGGGACTTCTGGGTTTATATAACCGGAATATCTCGTTATAGACCCACAGAACAACAGTGTGCAAAAAATGGAATGAACCTTAGCCCCAGGAAGCTGTGGACTTACACGTATTGGTGCAAAAACCTTCCGGGCTCGTTTCAACTGATCAATCTGAGCGCAGTTAATTGCATGTTTGCGAAGATTTAAATTCGCTAATCGATAGTGCTTTATCCTGTTACATCGAGAATTTCACGCACAAAAGCCATAAGCATGCATTCAACAAGACTGCCCCAGACTCCCCAGCGTCGTCCGCTGCGAGTGGAATCAGCACATAACAACCCAATGGATGCCCTGTCAGAACCCGCAGTGCAATCAGTTCTTGATCGAGTCATCAGTCTTCTCTCATACCTACTAAACCTCATTTTATCGTTGGTGGCGCACCTGGGACACCTGATCGAGAGAGCCATTTCCAAGTTTCTGGTCACACCAACAGTCAACGCTGCTTGTTACATAATGCGAAAAATCAAACGACGGAACTACGCCGGACAGAACGCATTTCTCGGACGAGTAGCTTTTGTGCTCACCGACCGCGTGGTCACATTCATGCTCAGCACACAAAGCTTGGATTTTAGGCATGTGATAAACTTCGTGAACGTCTACATCAGAAAATTTAAGCAGGCTACAGAAATCGCAACCATGACGTATTTTATGCTATTGGATTGGTTTGCGTTTTCCGTAAACACTATCTCCCAGTTTGTTTATGTGCTTCAGATACTCTCTACTTTCTTCATCCAGACGTTTAATGCACTTTACGCGCTTGCCTTCTTTTGCTCAAAACTGCATACGTCGCTATATATTTTTCTATCGGGATTATACACTTTTACCAGGTCCATTGTAAGATTTCAGAAATTAAGGGCTTGAGATGAAACAAAATTCTCGGTCATGATGAATATACCGTTAACTTATGCTGCCTCTTTTGAAAAGCTTAACTCCTAGTCTTGGGTCGAATATTTTTGGTCTTGTCACTAGGCCTTGAGGAAAAAAGAAGGAAAGTTAATCTATTTAAATGCCAGTGAGGTGAGTAGAAGTTCTAATGGACATATTTTGTTCTCCTCTGTTTGGTTAAGGGATGTAAAATGTTTGATATTTAATGTCGTTGACAAAAATAAATCACTTCCTACCATCGGTTTTACCAACGTAGTGGTCACACGGTTTAACTTAGGTTGATAAAATGCGCTAACTACTAACTTTGTCACATTCCTTTTTTCCAGCCTTTCTGATGAAAATCATATTTTTGTGATTTAAATTCAGCCGCGTACGCCACGACAAACAACTTCGGCAGATTAACAGCCCCGATGGCACGTAGACCTGGTCTAAATTCTTGGCAAACTGTGCAGATAAGAACATGGCTCAGTCTCGGTGATCGTTTACCATGAATTTTATCCCATCTATCTAATACTACTGAACTAGTACGGATATCCTGGGTATGCCCTCCGCACTAATATTCAGGTACGGAATAAATAAAAGAGTAAAGACCCTCGGCTAGATCAGGTTATTGCTCCTCATCTGTTTCCGCACTTAAGACGATGAACAAGAAAATCATCCTTGTATATGGACTGCGAGTTAGATCAGTACTTTGTCCGGAAACCATTGATAGTTATGCCTTCTGCCCATGGTTATTGTCCGTAGTTTTCAAGGGATTTTCTGCGGATAGCAGTTTTAAAGCCAATATTTCCACGATAACTTTGGTTGTTTCAACCAGTGGTCACACATTTTCCTCTGTGAGACTTTATTCCGCATTCCCAGTCATTGCGACTTTAGTCCTTGTGCGTGCTAGTCACTCCTTGTCATCCAGTAGGATTGCGTGTGCAAACTACGGTCTGCATTGGCTTCGACTACCGCGTCAAATACCTCCCTCGATTCGTTAAACTAGTAGTGGCATCCAAGAAAATGGACTATTGGGGCAAACTAAATCTTCAGAGCAAACCCGATAGCTTGAAGAAGACCAAGCTAGTCAAGCTGTCCTAGGTGAAATGGCATAAAGATGCACATTACATTATATCAATTTACTTAAACAAAATAAGTAGGTACTATAGAACCAATAAGTTCATAGAGCTCATCTACCGAAGCCTTCGTCACAGATTGCTCTCTCCCAATCTGGGTTGAAATATCGCCTGTTAACGTCTGCGCCCAACCTCCTTATTGTTCTTTACCTCTACATCTCCATTGCCTATTCCTCTATTCGTCAATGATCGTATAGTCATGGAAACATTTTCCGACTTACAGTTAGAAAAGTATCACAAAGTCACGCGGTCAACATTCCGTTTTCCATTCATTTTTGCGCGGCAAACATTATGAGAATTCCATACCCAATCACACCAAAACGTCACCTGCTTACTCTTAGATAGTAGACGTCGAGCAACCTCATACCAATAAGCGAGCTTCTCAATATGAATCAACTGCTAATTTATAAAAATATACATTAATTCGCTGAGCTGTTAGAAAAATTTATTTCTAAATACGTCTTCACTATCCATCTTTTTTGCCCGTTCTTAAGTAATGGTCATCATCCTTCCCTGATATAAATACGTGAAAATATAAATTTTATGCATTCGAAACGCATGAAAATCCTTTTTCGTTTTATTATATAAACCAGTTCATTTTCATGACATCTATTTAATATATCTTTTAATTTCACCAGTGTGGTAACTGAAGCTGTAGCTTCGAAAATTTAAACTGAATTTCACCTGCAAATAAGTATCCACTGGTTCCAACAAAGCCGTTTCGCAAAGAAATTCGACTAAGTTTTCCTTCAAAATGATCACGCAGCTTAATGCACTGAAAAATGAACATTTAACTGGAACCCCAATCTGGTGGCTCTTAAATATGTAAGTCCTCTAAAAACAGAGCGCTTAAAATGAATTGGTAAACCATTTTCTAAAAAAACCCATCATTTCTCAGCTTCCCGCAAAACAGAATATTTTTCTCTTCCTCCAACAGACCACAATGTTCCTGTCTATATGGGAGCTTGCTTCGCTCTTTGTACATACAAATCTTGGAAAATCCAGCAAACCACATTATTCCCATGCCATTTCCGTTAGTTTTTTAACACATGTGAATTTCCAGTGCACAACGAATGGAATCAGTGTAAATAAATTTGGTTCTCAACACCTCATTAACTTAGTGTTAGGCTTTACTGCTTTATATATATATATATATATATATATATATATATATATATATATATATATATATATATATATATATATATATATATATATATATATATATATATATATATAAAACTAAGGTAGAATGCATTCAGAGATGATAATTAAGAAAGAAGGTTCGTAGAAAAAAACCGAGTTTTCGTCATGAATTTTTAGGTTGGTAACACCAACCCGTCGTCAGACAAAATGAACAGAGGAGGAATGAAATGGTCAGATGACCAGTTTGCGCTACAGGACAGACAAGGACAGACAACCAACTGGGGAGTGAGGAATGAGCAGATAATAATGGGATTGGGGCCGGTTAAGGGGGAGTTTAGGGCTCCCTGTGTCGGAGGCGAAGAGGGACGGCAACTAAATGCAACTGCAGACGGTAAACTTAATGGTCGTCGATGCGGAAAGGGGACAAAGGTAATTGCACCGATGTTGGAGGTGTTAATAGTTTTAACGGTTGTTCACCCTGACAGGGGAGGGGGTGGCTAGATAGTGAGATTCGACATGGTCCAGAAAAGATCAGCAGCTGTGGTTAGGTTGTGGGCACAAGTCAGTGAGCCGGATATGCAGGCCTTCGTATTGAGAATCCAGATCGACACGAGGGGTGATGCTGTTTGTGTTGGAGTGCCAAGCTTCGAGGAATTCTCGTGCCTGCTTGGTGTTAGCCATGGCGACCACTTCAGTTGCGTCCCAATTGAAGCGGTGGTCACAGTCCACGGCGAGCGCAAACACGAGGGACAAGAGATCGCCTCGGCGGATGGCCAGTTTATGCTCGTTTATGCGGGTCCCAAGTTGCCGACCCGCGTGGCCTACGCAAGCGCTAGAGCAATTTGCACACGGAATGCGGTACATTACATTCGTTTGCTGCTCTTTTGTTGTGTGGTCTTTGACTCGCGATAATGCTGTGCGCAGGGAGGACGCCGGCTTGTGGACGATGGGAATGCCAAACCGATTTAATTGTCTGGCGATCGCTTCGGGAATTCCCTGCATGAAGGTTAGGCAGTAAATTTTCCGCGAAACTGTTTCTACATTAGGCTCAATGCTTTGTAGTTGTCTCTGGCATCTGAGACCGTTTTTCACAAAGCTGAATAGGTATCCATTTAGTCAGAATAAGCGATACAAATAAGCAAGTTCCTTCCTAAGAAGTTCGTCACTGCTACAGTAGCAAAAAGCCCGGTGAAAAAGTGTTCGGACGCAACTCATTTTGTGGTAAGCTGGATGGTTGCTGTCATAGTTAAGTATGATGTCAGCATTTGAGCCTTTGTGGTGCACGCTTGTCGTCAGGTCACCATTCTCCAGTTTTCGAATACTCAAATCTAGAAACGGGAGGATATTTCTCGTTGCCTATTCGCGTGATAATTGGATAGCTGGGAAAATATTATTCAGACTCTGATGCAGCTGCTCAACCTCACAGGTTTTCATGATAACAAAGGTATCATCTACATATTGGAGCCACAATTTTGGCTTGAAAGTTCGCATAACATCCTCCTCTAATTTTTATAAAACGAGTTTCGCGAGGAGACCCGATATCGGTGAGCCCATTGGAGTGCCCTTAACCTGTTGAAAATATTTCCCATTGAATTGACAATAGTTCTTCAGACAGAGTTTAAGCACATCTAGATCGTGTTGCAATGGCATATCGACAGGCTTGTCTTGTAGGCGTCGAGCTACACTCTCCATTGCCAGGCCATGCGGTATTGGGGAAAATAAGGCAACTACATCGAATGATAGCATGCATTCAACAGTACTTTCATTGACGCCTTGGATCTGCTGAAGCAAGGCCTGGTAATTTTTGACGCTCTATTGCGATCCAACAGTCAAATGCTTCAGGTACCTGTATAACCATTTGGCAAGGTTGTACGTGGGCGATCCAATGAGTGGTACTATGATTCTCAGTGGTGCTTCGGCTTTGTGCACCTTTGGAAGGCCATACGCACGTGCGATACGGGGGTCACTAAGAATCAGTCAGATGCTTCAGGTTCCTGTAACAATATCCGATCATAGAAGCCGGTGCTTTTCCTTACTACCTGAAGGTGTACTTGGTGATGTGCAACAACGAATAATTACCACTACCATAGACGCCAGGTTAAAGAAACGGATCGGACTTCCGATGAAGCTGTAATCCCTTTTTTCTCCTACCATCGAGAACAACATGTCTATGAGAGTCGTTAACCTCTCGAAAAGGAATCTCACACAAGCTGAAATTAGCCTACTATCTAAGGGAACAAAATTCAGCCATACTGATGCCGCACCTACAAACGTCTTCACGAGTCTCGAATCTCTCCTATTGACCTCTGCTGTCCCTGAAGACACGCGCGCAGACATACCCAGCTGCGCCACGGGCCTCTTTCGGCAAAGGAAACCCCGCCAAGTGTTATCGATCGACGGAGAAAAAGGATTACGGTCTCTAAAGACTGATGATAGCATAGTTATTGTGCCGGCTGACAAAGGTGGCGCGACTGTCATTATGGAAAAGGTTGATTACATCAACAAAGCTAATCGAATCTTCAACGACCAAGACGCCTTTACATCAATCGCTGCAGACTTAACAAAAAAGCAGACCGCAGCCCTGAAGAAGAAAGTGAATGAGCTCACCCGACTGAAGCTCATAAGTCCTGCTGATTCCAAATTTATGAATCTCAGTGACCCCCGTATCGCACATGCGTATGGCCTTCCAAAGGTGCACAAAGCCGAAGCACCACTGAGAATCATAGTACCACTCATTGGATCGCACACGTACAGCCTTGCCAAATGGTTATACAGGTACCTGAAGCATTTGATTTATGGATGGCAATATAGCTTCAAAAATTACCAGGCCTTGCTTCAGCAGATCCAAGGCGTCGATGTAAGTACTGTTGAATGCATGCTATCATTCGATGTAGTTGCCTTATTTTCCTCAATTCCGCATGGCCTGGCAATGGAGAGTGAAGCTTGACGCCTACGAGACAATCCTGTCGATATGCCATTGCAACACGTTCTAGATGTGCTTAAACTCTGCATCAGAGTCTAAATAATATTTTCCCAGCTATCCAATTATCTCGCGAAGAGGTATCGAGAAATATCCTCCCGTTTCTAGATGTGAGTATTCGAAAACTGGAGAATGGTGACCTGACGACAAGCGTGCACCACAAAGGCTCAAATGCTGACATCATACTTAACGATGACAGCAACCATCCAGCTAACCACAAAATGAGTTGCGTCCGAACGCATTTTACCGGGCTTTTCGCTACTGTAGCAGTGACGATCTTCTTAAGAAGGAACTTGCTTATTTGTATCGCTTATTCTGACTAAATGGATACCCATTCAGCTTTGTGAAAAACGGTCTCAGATGCCAGAGACAACTACAAAGCATTGAGTCTAATGTAGAAACAGTTTCGCGAAAATTCTACTGTCTGCCCTTCATGCAGGTAATTTACGAAGCGATCACCAGACAATTAAATCGATTAGGCATCTCCATAGCTCACAAACCCGCGTCCTCCCTGCGCGTAGCACTATCGCGAGTCAAAGACCCCACAAAAAAGGGCAGCAAACGAATGTAATGTACCGCATTCCGTGTTCAAATTGCTCTAGCGCTTGCGTAGGCCACGCGGGTCGGCAACTTGGGACCCGCATAAACGAACATAAACTGGCTGTCCGCCAACGCGATCCCTTGTCCCTCGTGTTTGCGCTCGCCGTGGACTGTGACCACCGCTTCAATTGGGACGCCACTGAAGTGGTCACCATGGCTAACACCAAGCAGGCACGAGAATTCCTCGAAGCTTGGCACTCCAACGCAAACAGCATCACCCGCCGTGTCGATCTGGATTCTCGATACGAAAGCCTGCGTGCCCGGTTCACTGACTTGCGTCCACAACCTAACCACAGCCGCTAATCTTTTCTGGGCCATGTTGAATCTCACTGTCTAGCCACCCCCTCCCCTGGCACAGCGGACAACAGTTGAAACTATTAACACCTCCAACATCGGTGCAATTACCTCTTTACCCAACCCGCATCGACGACCATTAAGTTTACCGTCTGCAGTCGCATTTCGTTGCCATCCGCCTACGCCTCCGACACAGGGAGCCCTAACCCCCCCCCCCCCCCCCCCTTAACCGGCCCCAATTCCATTATTATCTGCTCATTCCTCACACACCAGTTGGTTGTCTGTCCTCGTCTGTCCTGTAGCACAAACTGGTTATCTGACAATTTCATTTCTCCTCTGTTCATTTGGTCTGACGACGGGTTGGTGTGACCAACTTGAAAATTCACGAGTAAAACTCGGTTTTTTCCGACGAACCTTCTTATATATATATATAACTGTGTGAGGACCAGAGGCGATCACGGGAGCAGCAGGTGTAATGTCCTGGCGTTTCAAAAGCAGACAAGCTTCCATCGTCTTGGTGAGTACCAAACCACGCTCACAGTATTTATAGGGGGTGACAGTCATGTTAACATGGCGTTCGTTGTATGGGTTAAACTATACCTTGTACATTGTAGGGAGTAAGCCGTGGGGGAAGTCTTTAATCGGTTTTGACGTTACTCGCCCGCATACGCACAGAGGTCATCTCTGTAGTCGCCGGGGCGTAGGGGGGAGGAGGGTTACGGCTGTATATCGGCATGTCCCTCGTTGGGGTTGCGCTTGAAGTTTGGCAACCATCGCCCGTATTCGCATTGGCCTTCATTTGGGTCCTGGGTAGCTAGTCCTATTTGCGTCCTTCTGACTGCATTTCATCACGTCTGCCGGGGTGATGGTTGATGCAGCAGTATTAGAGACGGCACCTTCGTCTGAACCGTAGTTTTGCATGGCTAAAGGTGCCCGTCATAGGCGCTCTCGTGTTTGGATTCATGTTTGGCCTAATTTTATGCTTGTTCTTTCGTTCGATGAGCTGGGTCCAGAGGACTTGGTAGGCTGCGGTAAGGGCGACACAACAGGTGATTTAAGTAGTCTATTTGTACCAGTCCTAATTTGTTTCCCTGGTTACTTGGTCATTTCCTCGTCCCAGGACTTCAGAGTTCTAGAAAGCGGACGTGTGTTCAGAGTCTTTAAAGTGTTCTGCCACCAGACTTAATGGGCCCACTGTCCTGACTGACCGCATATGTTCGTTTACACGGGTATCAAGTCACTTACGGTATCTTCAACGAAGTTAACTTCGCAGTAGTCACATTGGATCTGGTAGATGACATTTGTTGTCTCACTTCATGACAGGGTGACTTTCGGCTTCATGACTAGGTGCCTAACGATTCAGTCCGGTCGATAGGTTATTCCGATCCATCGTGGTTCTAGGAGGCGGGAAACTGCCTCAGAGACGTAATTAATGTATGTCAGCTCACGCCAGACTTGTGGCCGTTTTTTCACTGGATTATGGCTTGGTTTGGCTTGCCTAATGCGCCCGATGAAGTTGCAGGAGTATTCGTTGGCCATGTAGATGCGCTGAAGGTAGCGGAGTTCTGCCTTTTGTCATCTGACTCGCTGCAGTGTGTTTCTGACCTTCTGTAGAGAGTTCGCACACCGCTACGTTTGTGACAAAACGGGTGCTGGCTGTGATAGATTAAGATATGGCGTGTGCTTGTCGCCTTTCTAGAAAGGTGAGGCAACCTCCGTCCTCTTTTTCTAAGGTGAAGTTTAACGCTGGGTGAGCCTGATGCACTCTATCCAGTAGGGGGCTCAAATCAAACATTTCGTCTGTTATTGCAAAATATAATCTACGCATCGAGCATAGGTGCAAGGGTTCTTTATTACTTGGCAGAGCTGGTATCCCTGTAGTTTTTCAATGAAGGCATCATCTGGCAGAGTTTCTAGGGGTTATCCCATCGCTATACCGTCAATCTAATCGTAAATTTGACCATCAAGTCTAATTGAACATTTAACATGGAGCGAACGAGTAGTTCCCTTTGGTGTGCGACCGGTATGCCAATCGGGAAGTCCTATATTGCTATCTCGTCACTTATATATTCTATCGTTTCCACGAAGGGAATATTAGTAACCAGATACGTGACATCTAAGTGCAAAATAATGTTGTCCCTTGAGATTTGTATTTCTTATAGAATTGATGAATTTAAGTGTGTTCCTTAAGCAGTGAGATGCTACTCTGTGTGGAATCGGCTTAAGATTTTCTGCCAGCCACTTTGCGAATGCGTGATAGGGTAAATCGCACATGTGTAATCTCGGTTGCATTGAAAGGTCTAGTTTGTAAATCTTTGACAAATTATATAATCTTGGGGGTATTGTTCCCGTGGGTTTAAGAGCTTCAAACTCCTATTCATTGAGGAAACATTGATCTTTCCGTTTCCAAATATAACTTGTGAGTTGGACTTCTATGCTCTCAGCATTTTACTTATTTTGCCTCTAACATGGGAACTTAGCGTCACCAGTCAGAATTGACTCGATTTTTGAAACGTAAACACTTTAATAATTGTGAAAATTCCCATCTAAAAATTCAAAATACAATTTGGTTAGCAAACGTTAGCTTTCGATAAATTCTCGTCAGTCCTTTACATTTATATTACTGTGTAACTAAGTCAAATATGTGGGTACGTAGAACAAATCGTACGGGGAGGGAGGGGAGAAAATGAAATTGCTGTCCATCTTCTGATCATTGTCAGAGGAATGACGGCCGCCTGGACAGGTAATTAGATGCGGGCGGCTTAACTGGTGGCTTTCGGCCACGATAATTGCGGCGCCTGTATAGAGTTCTTTTAGGCTCACAAGACCGGTTTACGTAGCCTGATTGCAGTCGCTTCTGCCCTAGCCAACATGCGCTATCCAAGACATTTTAAATAGCTTGAGGGGACCTTGTAAATCACTTGGAAGGCTTCTCTCACATCTACCCGATGATTCATGTCTACCATATGCACGAGAATAAAGATGTTTATGGTCTTTATTTGACCTGCTCCTAATCATGCTGGAAGGTGTTCTCTTATCCTTTTGGACAAACAACGCCTCGTGTGTCCAATATTTTCTGCTCCACAGGAGCAGGTAAAGGAATAGATGCATCTAGGGGTGGTCTGGGCTGGCAGTTTGTACTTGTCCTCTTCGAATAGGATGGCAGGAGTCGAGAACAGTACATGGGCTTCAACTGCTTGAGCGTTTTTCGATGCAACTTGACTTAGGTGCCTTCTTAAGAGTTCATTTGCTGCGTCACCTTGAAGTGCGACCCTGATAAAGTCTTTTCTTACTCGCCGTTAGTACAAGAAGCTTTGGTGGTCTTTCGGCTATATGTTTAACAATAAACTGATCTGGATATCCGTTCTGTCGAAAAATGCTTTCAACAACCTTTAGCTAGTTGTGTTTCAACCTAATTCGCATGATCCTTCTACCTTTCTGTTTTACTTAACTTTTGCTTGTCCGACAGAATTAATTGCACTTTCATAACATAATCTGTTCTGTCCATTAAAACAACGCCAGTTCCCTTATCTGGTTTCGTTATGATGATATCTTTGTTTTGCCGGAGATGTTTTAATTTCTCCATGTGTGACTTCATTAAAAAGCGTCGACATTTTTGGCCATTATTCAAGTGTTGATAATAGCAATTAACATACGTTTACTTAAGGTGCTGTTCGCGCTCTGCCGAAACTGGCTGGAGGTTGTGGGCTTGATTCAGGATATTCTCGGACTTGCTGGGTTTGTGACGGGGAGGCAAATCTTAGGACCAAGTGATAAGGCTTCGATCGAAGCCTTCTTAAGATAAATAGACGAATAACTGTGTACGTACTGGTTTGGGCATTCAGGAAGTTTGGATTGTGGCCTGCCTTCGTGTTAAATCCGTAGGAGGGAAGTTATCCTTATTTCGCCACGTTTTTCTCCAATGGTTTGCACATATTTCTCAAATTCCTGTCTCTCGTTTTCCTCCAGCTGGTCGAGTATGGCTAAACGTCGGCATACGTGATTCCCTAGTTCTTCCAGCTTTGCACGGGTGCTTTCCAGTTCATTTTCGGCGTATCTACTAAAGGTATCACAGGTAAAAACCGTACGACTCCTCCGCATTGCTCTCCAGCACAAGTTCAGTTACTCATTTCCCTCAAACCATTTCTCAATAAAAATGGCCCTTACTTCCGCCTCCAAAAGTTTGGTGTTTATTCGTAGGTACCCATTGAGTGCCTATAACACTGCAGGATCTTTGGACTGTTTTAGAGTTTTACAAATCGCAATAACAAATTTAAAGACAGTTTTATTCAAAAGACAATTTGGCGAGCACACGTTAGCTTTCGATAAATTCTCGTCAGGCCTTTTTATTAACATCACTGTGGGAGAGGGAGAAGGAAAGAAGCGAAATTGCGTTGGATTGTTGATCATCGTCAGAGAAATGGCAGAATATATTGGTCGCATGAACTGGCATTTGTCCACAATAGTACGAGAACACCCACAGCCTGGTTATGAAAGGGGCAGATAAAGAACATAAACAGCTCTATCCTCGCGCATGTGGTAGACACAAACCATCCTGTAATTTACAAGGTCCCCTCAACCTATTTGAAATTAATTGGACAGCTTCTGTTGGCTACGGCAGAAGCGGCCGCAATCTAGCTACGCGAACCGGTCCTATGCGCTTAAAAGAAGTTTATACAGGCGCCGCATTTACCATGGCCGAAAGCCACCAATCCAGCCACCCGCATCTAATTACCTGTCCCACTGGCCGCCATTCCTCTGACGATGATCAGCAAACGGACTGCAATTATGTTTCTTTCTTCTCCCTCTCCCACCCTGACTAACTTACCCGCATATCGGACTTAATAATACAGTGATATGAATGCGAAGGCCTGACGAGTATTTATCGAAAGCTACAGTATGCTCTTCAAATTTTCGTTTGAATTTTCTATGGGAATTTTCACAACTCTAAGACAATTGTATTCCTTAGAACGAGACCAGAACCCTTGTCTGGTTTGGTGATGAGAATGTCCTTGTTTCTGAGTAATTCTTTGAATTTATCAATGTGATTTTTTCGTGATTTTTCCTATTCTTAGTGGTTTTGTCCTAAAATATTGGTAGCAACAATTCACGAGAGTTGACTTGAAATTATCCGCTTCTTCCTGTGTTATAGGTACTAGGTCATGCCTTTGACTCAAAAAGATTTTTCGATGGAACAAAGGCCACTGATCTCTTTGGCATTTGATTAGGAAAGAAAATGGTGGCCTATCGATAGAACTTCAATTAAGTATTTTTCGAAAGGGAAGTTGGTGAAATTATGTACTTACCGCTACGGAGCATTTGGAAAAGTTGCATGTGCGTTCACCTGTTGGACGCTGCAAAGATTTTTCTCTATTTTACTGAAAGCCTTAACATTAAGAGTGCATGCCGTGGCGAATAATAGCACGAGGAGAGGGAATCGTTGTTTTTTTTATTACGTTGAAAGCTTATTTTAGGTCTCAGTGAATATTCACCCAACCAATAAGCATGCATGAGCATGTTCTTCAACGAATACACAGAACACCTGGAATACTTTGAGTTATCCGATTTTGCGTAGACTGCCATCAGGTGTCATTCAGGGGCCTGTTGATCTCGCAGAGAACGTGCGTTAGGGAAATGTGTTATTGAGTGGAGATTCCGTCAATTTTTTATTTTGAAGAATTAACTGTTCCGTTATAGCAATTTATAAAACAGACATACTCAGAAATAACTTGCGTAGAAATATTCATCACGCTCGATTTTCCGCATTAACCACAGAGCTCGTTTTATACGGAAAATGGCTTATATCAGATGCCACTCATCTCATAGACGTCGATATATCCAAAAACCAATATGTTATTTGGCAAACCATTCACCGAAGGTTCCACATGCCTCATTCTGTTTTTCATTCCCTGTTGATTTTCGAGTGAGTCATGAAAGTAAAAAAACAAATATTTTTATCATGTGTGCATTGTTTTAATTGTTTAGTTTTTTTCAGAGCATTGCGCCCTGATTGTCTCCAAAGCCCGCAGAAATGCCGGGTTTATCCTCCAAAATTTTAAAACTATTGATATTAGACTCCGCCTTTATAAAATGTACGTAAGACCTGGCCTGGAATACTGCTCGTTTCTATTTAGCCTTCTGCGCGCTAGCGAACGGAAGAAAATAGAATCGGTCCAGCACTTCTTCACGAAAAGAATTTTATCGTTGGAGCACCGTAATCTGTCGTATCAAGAACGCTGTGGTCTTGTTAACATTGATCCCTTATGGTTTCGCCGAGTGCAGAAGGGACTCTTTTTGCTGTTTAAGCTTTTGAATAGTCGTACATTTAATCCCCTTATCACTGTGAGGCAGCTTGACCATCCTCGGCGCAGCAGTAATCGCATTGTTTTTTTTATTTCTTCCATTAGCTCGCACAGTTAGGTATCGACGGTTCTTTTTGGTAAACGCCATGGCCATGTAGAATATACTTCCGCATAATATAAAAATCCAGTGGAGTTATTCTTGGTTTAAGATAACTTTTACTAGTTTTTGCATTCAGAACAGTTTCCAAGAATTCTGGGCACCGACACGGTAGAATCTGTTTTCCTGTCCGACAGAGTGCGCGGCATCTGAACCCGATCCCAAATGTTACCTTGAGGGATACGGCACCGTCTCTGCAGCCTGCACCTGTTGACTTATTCGACAGACAGTGAGCAACCGTACACGGATGCTTTCTTGCCTGGGGCAGAATCTCGGTTCCTAGCAAAGACAGAGAGACTGCATACAGACTGCAATTGTGTTAGCCCTTCCCTGATCTGAATTGCTATCATCCTTACAGGCGGCAGTTTGTTCTCCTGAATAACATAAAGATAGGAAAAACATTTATAATGATATATATTCAGGAGTTTTTTTCACTGCCAGCCTCTACCCACTGAATAGTTCATCTGACAATGCCTGTAAACTGGCATTAAATAAAACTATTATTATTATTATATACTTGGAAACTGGCGTAAGTGGCAAAATAAAACGCATGAGCTTACATTAAATGTTGGGTTTATAATAATGCAGGCAAACAAAGACTAATACTTCATAATAAACGCAAACTGCACGGTTTTTGAAATTGTGGTGTTCACACACACTAGAGAAGGTTTCCAGTATTGGGCTTGATGTCAATGGACAAAGCACCATCGGGCGAGTAAAAACAATCTTGCTGTACAAATAATTTTAACGGCTATGACCATTCTTATGTAGCTGATTGTAAATCAGTTTCCTGACCAATCAGGGCACATTAGAACTACATATTCCATTGAATGCTAATTTTTCAGTCCCGAGTACCGGCTTATTTGACGAATAGTATTTAAGAAACTCAATTTTTCTTTTCTCTGAAGAAAATAATGGAGAAGCCCAGCACCAGACTAAAAGAAGACTCTCTCCTCGCAAAACTAACCTCGCAGCCTGCATTGAAACTCAATAAATTACTCTTTTCATTACGTCTAAAGTGTTTCGGAAACATTTCGTTCAAAATAATATGACGTTAATAACCGACAGCCACTTGCTTGTCGTTTTGTGCAAATTATATTTTCGTCAAAACTTGAAACCTCTATGAAAAATCTTATTAAGACTGGCGTTAATGATTCCTCTGCCAGCCAACTTAATGCATGCGTCTGAAAGTCATGACATCGACGAGTGTGTCATCAGTTAGCTTATAGCTAACTGCCCACTTATCCTTCAGTGACAAGAGATTCTGAGGGCCTACTCGTTGGCTGCACCGAAAGCAAATAGTGAAAATTACCGTTTTGTGTCCCCATCTCCACTCTTATGGATCCACCCATTCACGACTGTTTTTTAGACAACGAACGCTACGGGAACTGTTTTCACCCTCAATGCCTAAAATTTGAGACCTCAATCAATTTTTTCTCAAGTCCTCTGCGGTTGAGGACGAGATTTTGAAAAATGTTTTTCGTATCATTTCTATATACACTCTTTTCCAATTCAATATCACCTCAAACATCCATTGCAGAAAAATACCTTCAAAGCAAAATATACCATATAAAACCAACAATTAGCCAGTTTGGTAGTCAAAATCATCTTGACCTGCGTGTTAGCTCTCCTATCTCCACAACTGCAAATAAAGAGGCGTAGAAATATTTGGAAATGCGATTTGGACGCAATGAGACGTGCTGCTTCCGTGGAAACCTAGTTAGTTAATACGAGTGATAGCGACAAAATCTGGCAGTATTTCCAAGGGATGATAGCGCACCTGATTGAAATCCATTGTCAAATGAAAATAATTTAACCATGTGCCTGCTCACCATGGGTCGATTCAAGGGTAAAACAGATCATACCGAAGAACCAGAGGCAGGGGCAAACAGTACTCGAATCTTGAAGATTGCATATCACTTGCCGAACATAAAGAGCAAAGGAATGAATGCCATAAGCAAATATGGAGAAGGAGAACTGCTTCGCGCGCCAACTGACGACATAGGCCACAATATGTCCCAAGACGTTTTATGAATATATCAACAATCCTAGAAAGCAATCGGACGACATTGGGAGTTTAAAGGATAGCCTCAGAAAGTAAATATTTGAAGGACTGTAGAAATTCCACATACTGTCCAAGTTTTAAATTCAGCTGTTAAGTTGGAATCCCGGATGACAATCAGTAATTTGTGAGGGGTGAATATCCGGTCGTTATCGAAACCATAACCTTTTCTGTCGAATAAATAAGACAGATCCTCAGCCGAATCAAACAACACAATTCTTCTAAACCGGATGGGATATCTTGGCTGATACTCAAAGAACTATCAACTGAGCTAGCAATGTCTCTTTCATCTATATTCGAACAGTCAATGAGAACAAGGAGCTTGCCTTTGCAGTGGACGAAATCCAATATTGTTCCGCTATATACGGGAGGTAGCAAGACGGCAACAAACAGCTTTGGACCCATAAGCTTAACTTGCCTTTCCTGTAAAACAGTGGAAGTCCTCGTAAAGCAGGCTTTACTTAAATTCTGGAATGAAAATGGCTCTTACAGAATTTTCAGCGTGGTTTTAGGCGAGGATGCTCCTGCCTTTGAAATCTGCTAATTTTCCTTTAGGCCCGTACAATAGTTTAGAAGACGACTTCAAAGTAGATATAATGTACAACGACAACAATTGACATCGTGCCTTATCAACTCCTTTTAATGACCCTAGCGTCCTTGGCATCAGTGGGAAGCTTCTGAACGCGATAAAGGCATTTCTGATCAATCGAAAAAAACACGTTTGTATCGGTGATGATAAATTGCACTGGATGATTGTGGAAAGTGGTGGTCCTGAAGGCTCCGGTCTCGCTCCCTTACTCTTCATCCTTTATGTTAATGACAGCATTCAGAAACTGGACTTTAGTAAGATCATGTTTGCCGATGACGTTAAGCTCTGGTAAGCCATTAATAGCTCGAGCGATCAGAATGCTCTGCAAAATAATTGGTGAAACCTGCAACCATTGTCCAAGAGATGGTCTTAAGCTATCAATGTGCTTAATTGGGCCATCCTCTACCTACTTCATACCAATTATCTTATAGCTGACAGCATGAGGGCATATTACCTGAATGATACTTAAATTCCCATAGAATCTTTACAGAAAGACCACGGTGTTTAGATACAGAGCAATCTGAAACCAACTATATGATGCAGTAAGGCTACAACCAACGCCACAAGAGTACTGCACGCTATCAAAAGGCTTTTGTACCTTTGGACAATGATCACTTCGGTAAAGTCTATGGCAACTTCGTTCGAACTCATTTAGATTATGGCATGCAAGTGTGGCAGCCATGGCTCGTCAAAGACAAAATATGTCCCGATAATGTGAAACGTCGGACAAGGAAACTATTATGACGTCTAAAATACCACATTTTTAAAGAAAGACTGGAATACCTGAATCTATTCCCTCTGTAGTATAGGCTACAGATAGGGGATCGTATCTCATTTTACAATGTAATAAATGGCCTTAAGCAAGGGTTGCGCTTTGAGAACAGGTTTTAATGACACCTTTCGCCTCATCATCGTGGACACAGAATGAAGCTGCGCACGAGAATGATCAGGCTAAACCTTTGCATTAAATTCTTTTCGCAACGGGAAAAAGGACAGTGGAATGATCTCCTGCCATCTCTCGTGGAGGCGACATCCCTACAGCTGTTCATAAAACGCTTTGATTATTATGTACTGCTTGTTTTCACTCAACGATCTCAACCCCAACTTATACCATGCAAAATTAAAAAACAAGTTATTTGTAAAAAAAGTGTAACCAAAAGTTTGTGAATACTATGTTACTAGTGATAATTTGTAATAATGCGTGGACCCATGTATATGACACGATATGTAATCTGTAGGGTTTTCAAAGACATTGCCAATTACCCTCGACAAATAAACTGAACAAACTGAAACATTTGCAAAGACCGTGTCACTTGTATAAACTTAGATATTGTTTCCATCGTCCTCTCAATGGTCTTGTCTAAAATTCTTTTTTCAAAGTTTCCGGACAAGACAATTATACCTTAATTATGAAGTCACTTTCTACCGAGAGAACTTCATAATAGTCTTTCCATGAGGTAAGGCAAGAAACTTCACCGGATTGTTTATTCTTGAGAAGATAGAATATTCGTGCTCTTAAATTCCAAAGTGATGCGCACCCTGGATTAAAACCAGCGAACCCGCAAGCATCAAACCGCTGTGTTGACCCTTACACTAATATCGCGCGCCTAAAGACTCGTTATAATAGCCTCGTAACTGCGTTACAACAGATATATGTTGAAAATTAAGGCAACGGTTGTCAAGCGATAACATCTATAGGAATAAGGTTAACGTATAGTGGAGTTTATCCAAGAGACTCTTGTTTCAAGGATCAACTGATAATAATTATTCAAAGGTAAACGCGGAGTAGATCGATGGCTATCCTGCACAATCAATCACCAGTGTGGAGTAAATTGGAAGAATGTCGCAAATTGTAAACGTATAAGAAAACGAGCCAACATTATATCCCTGTGAAACGTCACCACGGCCAAGAGGGTGTATGTCACACTCGCCCGACAAGCAATTGCAAGTGAAAAATGAGATAGATCCAGATATACCGGCAGATAACGGTCGACGAAGACAGCCATCAGACAATATGCGCATTCGCATAGCATAAGCTAAAGTTGAAGTCAACCAGCATAATGTCATATAGAAGTGTACCCAGGATATAATTGGCTAACAATACGTATTCCCGTATAAACACAGTTGAATTTAAATCTAAGAAATCCTCGATTTCAAAAAAGGCAAGAACTCCATGGAGCCCTGTGATTGAAGTGCCTTCAGAGCAAGTAAAATATATAATCAATCACATTGCACGGAGAAGATGCACCAATAACGCAGCGGTCTTCCGTTCGCCAGTCTAATTCGATGGAGCTCGAAAAGAGGATAAATTTTTAAAGGCCACTGTACAATAAGGCAGGGTCTTTGAGGGTCCCTTGCTAACTTCCCCAAGGAAAGAATTGTCGCAAGAATTGAGAAATTCCTGGAAATCCCCAACAACATGCTGCAAATTTCGGAGGAAATCACCATACTAAAGTCCTATGGTCTTAAAAGTAATCTAAAGTTACTACACAGGCACGACAACAACACCCGAAAGAAGTCCTAGCCAACAAAGAATAGTCGAAACTAATCCATCCCAAGTATTTTCTACTGACGCATTTGCACAAGCCGGGCTACGCCTCTCGAACAAATGAAACGGTGCAAATTTGTTCATGAGTTGAGAACATGGTGCGTCAACGCAAAACAGAACCTGTTAATATGAATTTCTGCTTGCCTGTGGATCGAGCCGTTCGTGTGACCACACAACTACTCCAATGAACTTTGTATGGGTTAAGAACGGATCTCTCCCGAAATCAAGGCTGAACTTCATGTTCACTAACTTGCAAAACCTCCTATCAAAATGTATGGACTACAACTCCACATTTTTGACCTACTCACACATGCTTCCCGAACAGATTGCCCAAATTAAGATGGCACATCCTTGATTTCAACTTTTTCACAGAGACAGAGTAAATCTCAAGGGTGGAGCCACAATAACATTAGTAATGCATGACTTGCATATTTCAGAAAACGATTCTAGGCTGAGGCATTATGATTGACTAAAAAAGCAGCGGGTTCTTAAAACCGCGATATTTTAACAGTATATCGACCCTCCAGAAAAGACCCTGAAGCTGATCCTTAACTGTTGGATGAGCTCAAAGGATTTGCTACCCGGCCGAATACTCTTATCGTTGTGGACTTACGTGACCCAACACCGACTGGAGCTCCGTCACCACTTCCTGCTCTGAAACATCAATGGACTAGGAGCTTCTGCACAAAGCTGTCTATTTAATTCTTACCGAACACTTCATGTTTCCGACAAGGGTTCGCAAGGGACAGCTGATGAACTGCCTCGAATTTCTGTTCACTTAGTTGCCTGACAATCTGGACTTTGTTAATTGCTTGCACCACTAGGCAAGAGTGATCATGTGTTTCTCATATAAGAAAATTCATTTAACTTATGTCTGCTCAATTTATCTCAGAACAAATATATGGCATAGGGATTTAGAAAAAATGAAAAACGACCGATGTCCTTATGAGTGGGCATCCATACTCCCCGACGATATCAGAGACGTTTGGCGCCAATTTAAAGAGACAGTTCAATACCTCATTTCTAAACACGGCCTTATGATGAAAATAAGGTGAAAAAACATTTCTGTCTGACTCCATTCTTAAAGAAGGAATTTAATAATAAGAGACAACTTTGGAAAAGATCTTTCATTGATAGGACACTGAAATCGCTCAAAAGTTAAAAGTTTCAGAGAAACCGGGTCACAACTGTCATTGCAGAGGCAAAAGGGTCTTTGTAAAGGATCGTTTGCACCGTTCCCTGGTTAATCCCAAAGAACTTTACGATTAAATAAGGCAGATCACACAGGAAAAAGATATAATACCACTATTAAGAACTGTCAAGTGTATGGAAATCTCAGAGGACAATGATAACTGACAACATATTTCTCAGTTCTTCCGGTCCAGTGTGACAACATAAATTGACTTTTCCCCACTTACCTATAAAGAAGAGATAAGACCTATTATTTAAACAGTCGATTCCACTGAAAAAAATCATTAAAGAAGTTTTGGTAATCTGGAAAGGATCAAACCCTCTAGGCTACGATGCATTCCAGGCCAAGCTGATGAAGGAGTTAGTTTTTGAAATGGCCAAACTGCTAGCCTTTAAATTACAGGTGCTATTTCCTATTTGGTGCCTATACTCCGATTAAAATTCTGCAACCATCACTCCGCTGTTCTAGAATGTAAGTCGAATGTAGGCGAATAACTAAAGATTGGTGACTCTTACCTACATTTGTTGCAAAATCGTGGATAAAATTGTAAATGAAATATTGACGCAGATCCTCTAGCAGAATAACCTCCACTCCAATGCCAACATGGGTTTCACAGATGCGAATTTGCTCTTCTCACATGAACGCTGGCCCGAGGGATGCACCGAAAGCAAAATGGAGCTTACCATATACAATGACTTAAAAAGCCTCCCTCAGGGATCCCCACTATGATCCGAGATCCTGAACTGAAGTTCCAAAGATTTCCATATACATATATAATGCTTTCAGTTTTCCAAGGCATCCATGCCAATTCACATGTCTTCTTTCGGAATAATTCCCTTCCGTGTATCAGGCAGATATGGTTTAAAAAACATTCGGTACTAGATCTACAGAGCACTTTGGTCGCTAACCCATATTGATAGTTGGTCCGCTATGTCAATCGTATTGATCTACTTCCAGGTAAAGATATATTAAAAAATAATAAAAAAATTCCCTAGCCCTCGTAAGAAGGTCATCATAAAAGAGACAGAGAAGCTTTCCTACCGCCTTCTGTCAGCTGTAACCGTTTGTGATTAAAATTATCTTATATTTTAATAGCGCTTCTTGTTTCTTAGACAATGCCAGAAGCATTGGGAAACCCAAATATAAGGACAACTTTTTTTATCACCGACTTTGTGCAGTTTACTTGTGGAAAGGAGATCACGAACGGCCTGAAATAAATTGATTGGTATAGTAGGCTTTGATAACTATCAATCTCTACAGAACACAGGATACCTATTAGCAACAAAACACAATAAAGAAAATCAAAATAATTTAACCCTTTGGCGGATGAAATACTTCAGTGATAGATGCTACCTTACGCGCGACAAACTATTTCCCCTCGTCCTCTGGTTCGAGTACTTTTGCGGAAAGAGTTTGGAATCCGAAACATGTCATGATCATTCAACTCCATTGACGGAGAGGAAAACCTGGAAGTTCAGAGGCAGGATAGCCGGAACTTCGGTATTTTACAGTTTATCGCGAATATTTGGAAATAGTCCCAGTAACTGAACGCATATAGGGGAGCACAGAATATGCAAAGCTTAAAGACATAAAAATTAACTCCTCAGTCACTTAGATGGTGTTGCAACGGTAGGAAATTAATCCCAAAGAGAGCAAAGTATAAAAAGAAATACGCAGGAATTTTTCGAGTCGTTTTAGTAAACTTTAATAAACGCGGTGAGGTCAACAAGTTTGTTGCCGGCTGTGATAATGACTGAATTTGACCGTTCTCTTTTCTTAGTCGGAGTCAAGCAGGTTCACTTTACCATTAAATAAGTTAGCGTCGAACTGTTTTTCACGCTTCGTCTGTTAAAACGCAATTTCATGCAGCCCGGAGCATTTTTGGTGTGTAAAATACATGGTTTAGGATGGGTGATCTTACCCTTGGGCGGGCCACCTTTAAGAAAGAAACACTTTTCAAATGTAGACAATTGTGAACTTCGTTCGTCTTGCTATAATTGGAATATTGGTTTGCAACTGGAGTCCATTAAACACCTATTGAAATACCTTTCCCTCTATTTACCCCAGTATGCAAACATTTAGGCCGTCGATGTTGGTGACTAGCTGTCCAAAAAGAGCTCTTGATAGTATTTGGTAAAGCGCTTCATGCCAACCTTATTAGATCAATAATTTATGTCACATTGTAAATCTTCTTGGTCACCTGTGCGTTTCCTCGACCATCACGCACATGAGCCTTCCTCCCAAGTATTTTACTCTTCCGCAGTAGACTACCAGGTCATATGACGGTTCGACCGTTGATTTCGACGAGGTCCACCGCATGTTCCACACCAGGTGGTGCAGGGACGGCGACTTGCGCGTGAATTAGTTTGAAGTGATAGTAGCCTTGCGCTGCAGCTACCGCACTCTCCTCCTCCCCCACCTGAGCCCGGTGTCAAGACCAGATTATATATATATAGCCACTGGCTAAAGGGAAAATTGACAGCTTGAAAAATGGCCAGATTTAAAAAATGAAATTCGGCTTCTCGGATAACCTGCTTACATGCTCCAGTTAATAATACGGTAGTTTGCGCTGGCGGTTTTTCAAGATTGAACTGTCAACCTGTGCGGTAAGTACACTACACTCCTGAAACTTCTAATTCACAGCGGGCGTTCCGCAATGTTCACGATTATAAATCTTTAGTTTTCTTATTATTTTGAACTACGAGCAGTCGTTTCAACCAGCTTTCTCCAACTAGCTGGTGACGTAAGAATACCGATCCAGTACTCATTAATGCCTGTATACGACAACTCCAGGTTGGAACTAGTGCCTTCATTATAAAGCTGTATCGCGCAGCAAAATTTGCCAAGCCTTTATATTTGCTCTAACTAATCCGGGCTTTTGAATTGGAATTGTCTTCACACAAATTGGGGTTGTGAGTTCAGCTCATATGCCGAACGGTGTAAACTTGGCTTTACTTGTTGCTCACTTAAAACCCCCAATGCAATCTTGGCAGCCTGCTTCCATGTATCGAGTACTTGGCCCTTATAGAAAGTCACTGGTAAATTCAATGGATCAAAATTTCTGTGCTCCGCCCACAACTCGTATTTCAAAGCATCTTGAATTGCCAGACAAGTCTTGCAGTCAGATCAACTAGCGGTTGATCTGTTGTCTACCACCCGCGAGCGCGCCACCTATCTAACAGTTAGGTTAGCTGACAGACCTCGTCTTCCCTGGGTACTTGACGTGCGGCCTAGCATGCGACTTTCATTTATGAGTGGACTTGCAGGACTTTCACAGCTTTACTCTTGACTTGCCTATACTTCTGTCCTCATACTTAGATCTTAACATTCCTCGTGCGCAGCTAATCCAATGTGGTGCTTCCATGACGGGTTTCCGACCCCAAATAAGTCGTCCTAGATCGTTGGCTAGCATTTTATGTTGCTTATCACCTATGACCCTTGGTCTTCCTCTAGTCAGGTTCATCAAATTGTTGAAATTTTATCTTATGCAGTTTAGTGTATCTGACAAGCAAAGCAACACGACCGAACACAACTTAAACGTACTGAAATCGTTGTATACAGGAACGATTAAAACATTAATTTTTGGATTAAGCGGTACAGTAAACAGCCAAAACGGCTCTTCGTTGTCAGTTTCGTATAAGCACTCAGAGACCTCACTGGTGCTTTTATACTACAGGCTAAGACACTGATATACTAGAAACGGAGCGGCCTAGGACTTAAAGCAACATTTAAGAATAGTGGACGGGCGGAATAAACTTGCCCTATAAGGCTGAGTACTTTTTATTTGATTAGCATCTCTCAGCTATTCGTAAGTATTTATGGCGCCATCCCGCTAATTTTTGCTGCGAATTTTTATTTTATAGGAAGAAACAACTGCCCCTCAGGATGCTGCACTTAAATGTTACGAGGTAATCCTGCGAGTCTGCATCATATCTCCATCTGGTTTAGGTTACCGAATCAGTCCGACCAAGTCGACTTGTAAGGTTTAATTTAGCCCGTCTAAAGTTGGCTTTATGGATAGCATCAGTGTCGGAGACTATTTCTTCAGCAAGAATCTGGATCGAGTGAAAGTGACTGGACAAGTAGTGGCGATGAATGGCAACCATCACCATCCCCATCGTCGTCACGTTTATCAGAGAAAGCCAAAATGGAAAAATTATCACCTTCAGCCTCACTGAGTGTGGAAATAGAAGGACCAAATTCTTTGGAAAATTTGCCTCTTTCTATCACAGAGCCTAATGTAGAAGCACTCATAAAGAAGACTTCAGGTTTGTCTTTTATTATTTGGTACTCTTTTCGTTTGGCAGGATTTATGTTTCCAATGGATAGTGTTGATTTGCTTGCGTGCATCTCGTCTACGCTTTTGGAGATGACCACTGTCGCTGTGCTTACTGCATATTGCCAGCGGTTTAATCGCAGACACTAGATAGACTCGCTTGGTCCATGTTTTTACGATTGAGTTGTGCTTATTTCATCCATTGAATGTTGGCAAAAGGTATTTCGTTCTATATTATTTTCGATATAAGGAGTCGGTTTCTACCTCGCATGATAAAGCGTTGCCAATCGTGATCATTGTTCCACATCGAAATGATTCAAAACCTTTTTTTAAAACTCAAAGAGCTTTTATTCAGCGAGGATACCATGTACACATTCAAGAGGACAACGTTGGCGAACGTACGTTTTGATTATTCATCGTCGGGTCTGTACAATAATATAAGATGGGTAGAGTAGCAAGAGTTTAAACAGCAAATAAACTGTAAGTGAGAGGGAAAGGATAGAGAGCGTTCACACGTATATTTCGGTCAGGGGCTTAGGCGAGGTGGAAAGGTGGAGTGGGAGTGATGGGGAAAGACAGAATTCTGAGATTAAGCAAACTGACAGATGTGAACACGCAGGCTGGGTTCCTCTTCGGCCAATAGGCGTGGTAGGTGTGAACACGTATGCTATGTTTCTTTTCGGTCAAGGGAGTCTTATAGTCTGTATGAACGATGAATAATCAAAAACATGCTTTCTCCGACTGACTTTTTGAGCTTTTATTTGCCTAAGTTACCTCAATTTTTGTTTAGACCACACCCATTCTACGTGCTTCTGGAATAATAAACACTTATTAAAGAAAAGGCTTCACTTGTAACCCGTTTCTGTTGACGTTTTGACTGGCACGGATGGCGATGCCTAACGTGGTGGTCGCAGGGATGGCGAATTGCGTTTGATTACTGTATAGTTATAGTAGACTTCCATGGCGTCTACTGCACTTTTCCTCCACCACTCTACTAGGCCCGGTGTCGTGACAGTGAAGAAGACCGAAGGTGGAATCAGACACAGTGGCTGAAAACGCCAAGCAACTCGAACACCCGGGCCACCCATGACGGCCCCCGACAACACTAGGTTTAAATGTCGGGATATTAGTGGCTTGGACAGTATCTGCATGCGGAGGCATCTTAGAGCACGCTTCCCTCTTCAATGAGAGGTGTCTATTCTCTGCTTCTGGTGGTTGATTTGGAACTGTTTCGAGCATGGTATGTGTTGGTGGGAAGGTGTTTGGTGAAACAGTTTTGGCTGCGGTGGTTACCACAGATTTTTATGAAGGCACAATTGGCCAGAAATTGACCCTGCGCTAATTCATAAAGCAAAAACGTTTGCCTGAATTGGAGACGTTTATTTATCTTATTTCGGTTGTTATAAGTTCCATCCGGTCAACAGGAACGCTCCTGAAAGATAATGGAGGCCCATCTTATGCTTCCAAAGTTCCTACACTTTAATAAGTAACATTAAAAACTCGTACGAATAGATGTTCGATCGCATAATGGGGAGTATGGGTACTTCACCGTCAAGTGAGGTGCGCTGTAGTTCCATTTCCTTTTATCTATCGTCTTTAGGCGATAGATCCAGCTTTTCACAACTGCACCTTAATAACTGTGGCGTCGATATAGAGCTAGACATTTGTTTCTCAGATCTTGACCATGTCCCTACCCCTTCGCTTGGATACTACTTGGCAAAACGCAATCGGCCTTTCACCACATAGCCTGAAACTGCATTATTAGAAACACGAAGGCCTGCTGAATGATTCGCACATTATCTCCCTGCTGACTAAATCAAGGCGGTCAATCCTTTTGCACCGCTCCTTTCATTTGTGCTTTTGACTGACCAATACCGGGAGTACGTAGGCCGCAGCACGCACCTTGCACGTAAAGTTTCTTAGAATCATTAAATGCCTACTCTCACTGTGGGTTTCAAGAAGCTCAACAAGCCTGGTGCATGTGGATTACATTGTCTTCGCTTCATGGACTATTACGACATGAAGTCGTTTTGCTCAAGAAGTCTTGCGCAGGAGAATTGAGGAGGCATACGATGACAATCAGAGTTCGCTGGAAATTGAACACCTCGTGAGGCTGTTCGAATTTTGTCAAAAGCCTGCTTCACCTTTGCAGGATAAACCAATGAGCGGATCAGGGAACTCCAATTGGCTCCCGAATCCCCGGCTTAGTGACATAATTGGTCTTAAACAGCTGGAAAAGATTGTCTTAACCTTACAGGTACCGTTACATGAACGACACAGTTATTATCGGCAAGAGGAACACACTGCAGCGTTTCCACAATTACCTTTACTGGATCTTCCTGGATGTATAATTCAGGAGGAAAGACGAAAAAGAGCAGCAGCTGCCCTTTCTTAATGTGCTTGTGAGGTGAACTTCCAATGGCGAAATAAAAAAAAACTGTCTTTAGGAAGGCGACGAACGCCACGCAGTTTCTCAACTCTCACGGAAACCTTCCGGTGGCACACAGACGAAGCTGTGTGAGAGCGCTGTTCACATGAATCCAGATTCACTGCAGGAACCCGAAAGAAAAGGCGCTTGAGTCCCAATATCTACGCGACCAGTTTATGTGAAAAGGCTATCCGGAAAAGTTCATAAGCCGTTGCGTATGTGTTTGCTCCAGGAGGGTATAACCAAAAACAATACCTAGGATATGGCATGCGCTGTCATACACCAAGGACATGTCAGAGACGACCGAGTGCATTGCTGTGGGACTGGGTGTCGAAGCAGCACCTATGCCAAAAGCTACCAGGCGCAGCAGGGTTATGCAGATCAAGTACCGATTAGATGCTAGTGAGCAGTCGACAGTAGAATATCGCATCCGATGTCTAAACTGCCCTCTTAACTACACAGGACAAACTTGACGTAAGTTTTGATCGCCAATACACGAAAATGAGCTGGTTGAGGCGGGGTGACGGTTTCCCACAAGTGGCTGCTATACCTACGAAATGGGTCGCAAGTTTAACTTCGCCGTCACGGTGCTAATCGCCCGTGCCAGAAACAAGACAAGTCAGAAATTGATTGGAACTAGTGCCTTGGATGAGAATTTAGTCAACCAGTTTATTGATCTGTTATCGGCATACGATAGTTCAACCGTCGATTTCGACGATTTCCACCGTATGCTCAACTGAAGGGTGGTGCAGGGACGGTGACTTGCGCGTGAATTAGTTTTAAGTGATAGTAGCCTTGCGCTGAAGCTACCGCACTCTCTCCTCCTCCCCCTCCTGAACCTGGTGTCATGACAGAGTCAAGAAGACCGGAGGCGGGAGAGGACGCAGGTGGCTGGCGCGGCCGGAGCCGCCCATGGGCGTACCACCAAACCTGACTCCGATCCCACGGAGTGGGAGTGCCATAAAGGCCACATTAAGAAGGAGCCATTGCAGCCTGACTCTCAGTCCGCCCGTCAGCCCCTCCACACAAAACACACATCGTGCTGATCACGCGGTTCAAGTTATCCCGTCAGTTGGCAACCTTCCAAGCCACGGCTTTTAGCGCACCGTGATAGGTTCAAGCGCGTCAGATTGTTTATAGTGAGGAACATGCGCTGAGTTGTCGACCTCACTCTCTCCCCACCCCCACAGTCAAACCACTGTCCGAGCCGATCAGTTGTCTGATGCGGAAGTGGGCGCAGCTGCTTGTGACCTCATCTACGTGAACTACGTACATGACCTGGCCCCCCACACACGAGCACCAGGATTTCTCACAACAGGGGGTTGAACGGCTTACATCTCACATGTGTGAGATAGCCAGAGGTCACGTTAAGAAGGAGCCATCGCAGCCTGACTCTCAGACTACCACTCATCCACTCCACACAACACACATTGGACTAACTGCGAGGTCTGAGTGTAATTGTCAGTTGGCAACCTTCCAACCGCGGCGCTTTAACGTTACCGCACTCTCTTCTCCTCCCCCAACTGCGCCCGGTCTCATGACACAGTTAAGAAGAGTGGAGATGGGTGTGGGTGTCGGCATACAGTGCCCTGTGCAGTCACCTACGTACTGGCGTTACTGATGTTTGTTTGGTTTCTCCCCTCTCGAACTCTTGCTTGTTCTTTTGTCACTTTTATCTCCGACGATAGACTCCAAGTAAGAGTTCTAAAGCTCAGATGCATAAAGACATGATTCCGGCAAACGCGCACAGTGTTTACGATTATGTTTGGCGTGTACTACGGTCTATTTCAGTTGTAAAAACCAGCTCACTTGAAAAATGACTGTAAGCACATACATTTTTTTCATTGTCAATGCTTTACCTCCTTTCTATGTCCCTTAAACTGCTCTAACCCAATGGCCACCGTTCGTGTATCACACGCCTAGACAACGAATAGTTTTGTGACCCTAATAACCGACAATGAACTATTGTTCCGACCATTTCAAAAAACGCAATCGATATGTAAACGTGTAATACAAGAACGGTGGCAATGTGGGTAGGAAAGTTTAAAGAATGAAAAGGGCGGTAACGCGTTTGCAGTAAAACTAACTATATGCCCGTCGTTATCAGTCGAACAAGCTGGTTTTTAAAACCCGTATTAGACCACATTACACGCCTGCGTACACGCCAACCTAACCCAACCCGGACTCTATCCATTGCGTTCTTTATCATTCCTTGTCGGTCGCACAATATTTCGTTGACGCACTACCAATTGTCCCCTGCGCGGGTTTGCATGTTCGCTTTGTGGAAAATTAAAAAAATTGCGGAAATGGCGAACACTTACACGTTTTGGCTCTGTAGTCGATGGTTTCTCTTCCAAATTCGGCATCAGTACGTCTCTTGAGAACATTGCCGGCAATGACCGGGACACTGGAATGGTCATCAACCAGTCATATCCATTCCCGGGTTGTGCACCGCCCGAGACTCGAACCCGTGCCTTGTTGATTAGAAGTCCAGCGCTCTACCCATTGAGCCATGGACTCGTTGTCCTGTCGGTTTAGCTCGGGGATATTGAGATTGGCGGATGGACGCCTAACCGATCGGTTTCGGGACTCACTCGTCCCGTTCTGCCTTGGGGCTCCCCTTTCCTTGCCAGCTGTGTCCACCTGCCTATAATAATACTACTGTGTGACTGCTAGCGAGGCTTGAGAGTGCGCCCGAAACCAGTCTTTGTTTGAGAGTAATAGCTTCTACTCGTACGAATTTTCAGTGCAGGAGATGGGTTTTGTGTAGGATACTTCTCTGGTCAGACTGCGGCCAATAGAAATCAAGATATAACAGCTGTTTTTTGGGAAACAATTGTATTTTTTTACCGCTAAAGACACTAGTACATTTGGTTCGTTCAGTGCAGAGCCTTCGAATGTTGCTGAACTATTCCGAAGGCTTCTGTGCGATCTTGTTGCGCTATACTGGTGAATCATGTGCGCGTGACTAATTCTGTGACCTGTAACCAACGTGTCAGTCTTTTGATTTATTGGCCGCCTGAATCGCGTGTGCACATCTGCCATAGTCTGACCGGCCTGTATGGCTGCTTTCGTTTTTTCACGAGTTTTTCATGAGTCTTGCTGTGGTGTGGTCCTCCCGTGGTTGACTGTCCGCAATGCTGAATGCGCGCTTCCTCCGTGGTTCGATAATCGATTAAACTTCGTCTTGGGTGTTGGGAATATGGGGGAGGGAGGGGTGGGGGGAGGGGGGGTTACGACCACGGTAAGCCCGAATCTTGTATGAGTTTCGTCTCTGCGCACAAGACCGACATTCGTAATCTAGTGGCAGCCGCTTCTGCAGTTTCTAGCACATGCTGACCATAAATCACACTCAACGTTTATTCAGGCTTCATAAGAAGCCCGGAATCAACAGCGTGTGCTAGGATAGTACTTTATATGCTCCTAATTTGCCATTTGATAGCTATGCTGTCGGGTTCTCTTATTCTTTTGGATAAGCGCCGACTCGAATGCCCAATATAACCAGCAGGTTATATCCGAAGTTTGCCTCTGTAAAATGCCCCCCTGTCGGATATGAATTGTTTTCTTTTAAAGAATTAGTAATGCTTTTAGTAACTCATTAAGTGGCACTTCAATCCTATATTTTGACGAGTTCCAACCTGTACACCATAGCTGGGTCTTCCCAGGGACGGTTAGTTTCGCGTGAATCAATGTATAAGGATAATCAATTTGCCCGCCATCTACCAAACTCCCTCATCCCTCACCCACCTGGGAGCGGAGGCGGGGTCTGGCCCAGCGTCAGCCTTCATTTAGGCGTGTCACCACACCCATGTGTGAATTTCGTTGAGTTTGCATTGCCAATAACGCCAAATCCCTGCGTTGGTCCAGCGCCTCCACCGCCTGGCGTGTTGTAGCGCAACTGATCATCACAATTTAATGCAGAATGAAAATAGGAGTCCTGTAACGTTTAAAAGTTTAGTCGGAATTAGTTCTACTCGTTCTCACATGACGAGATCAGCGCGTCGTGGTCATTGGGGCTAGGGAATGGGAGAAGAGGGGGTTGGTAGCATGTGAGCGATGTTCGTGTGTTAACCACATCATGCGCACTACTGTCATTCGGGGGTTGGGGCTGCGTACGATCTCTACCTTGTGTCGGCATTGAAAGCTTAATTATTGGTCTGCGACTTAGCATGTTTAACATACAAACATAGTTCATACTCTCCCTACGCCGTCCCCTGCCAATGACCACAGCAGGTGACAGAGTGAGAAGTGTGACTAACCCCTGAGGCAACGAACGGTTTTGCGACCCCATAACAAACAATAGATAGGCATGCTTGTAATACGGGAACGGTGGCAAAAGGTATTTTATGGGTGGAGCAGTGTAAAGGATGGAGAAGGGTGGTAACGCGTTGGTGATGAAAAGAACTTTATACGGCCACTTTCATAATTCAAGTGAACTGGTTTTTTAATTTAATGAGACTTTATTAAACGTCTACCTAATTTTAACCCGATGCATTGTTTTCTTTGTGGGGTCACAGAAGCATTCTTTGCTCTTATGAATCCTGTCCATGACTCACATATTCATTTGCTGTTTAATTGTAGTGCCGCATGGGCGAAGAGTAACCCAGCATGCGTGGTTAGCTAAATATCAGACACCTCCCTCCCCCCCTCACTCCCAACTACCCACCTCGCTTGTAATATGGGAACGGCGGCAATAGGTATTTTATGGGTGGAGCAGTTTAAAGGATAGAGAAGGGTGGTAACGCGTTGGTGATGAAAATAACTTTATACTTTACTTTACTTTATACTTTATTCAAGTGAGCTGGTTTTTTTTAACCTAATTAGACTGTATTACACGTCTACCTGATTTTAAACCCGACGCATTGTTTTCGTTATGGGGTCGCGGAAGCATTCGTTGTCCTTATAAATCCTGTCCACGACTCACATATTCATTTGCTGTTTAATTGTAGTGCCTTGGTGACGGATTACCGAAAATATGCTTGTGGAAATATTATTGCTATTTAGACGGCTTTCCTTTGGCGTCCATGCTATTTTTTTCAACTATGGGGCAATCACAGAATAAATAATGTCAATTTTATCTCTGCATCCCGTTATTTTTTTACAGAAGACCACAAGTACGCGTGTGAGACTTGTGGCAAAGCCTTTAAACAGCGAAACAAACCTATCTCGTCATGTGTTCACTGTTCACCAAGGTATGCTTTCTTTCCCGTTTGTTTGTTTGTTCCAGCATTGTGGCAGGTTAAATTTTAGCTAAAAGTATGGTTTCAATATATGTATAATATAAGTGAGGGTAGAGTAAGAAAATTTTAAACATCAAATAAAGCATTAGATATAAGGAGAAGTTTGAGTGCCTTCAGTTATTTGAAACGGATATAGTTAGTTCTGTTGGGGGTTTAGAGAGGAGGAAGGAGGTGTCTGACCATCAGCTTTATCTATTTCGTTTCTGCATAGTATCCTCCGACGCAAGGGACACGGTAGTGTCTCGGTGGTACCCTATAGGTGGCTGGGACTGCTAGGTTTGACGTCTATCTGGTGGCCGTTGTCAAACGCGTGAGCAACAATTGCGCTAGAGATAGACATTCCCATGCCTTGACTTAGCCATGCTGCTTAAATAACATGTTTGCCGAGCTTGAATTCTTAAATTCAGCGACAATACCCATGTAAGCATATGAGAAGTAAACTTCGGCGAACGTACGTTACCGATTTTTAATAAGGGAGGGTAAAGTAGCTAGAGCTTAAACAACCAATAAACAGTGAGTGTTATGACGAGGGTTTGAGGGCGTTCACACGTCTAGTTCTGCCAGGGGATAAGGCGAGGTGGGTAGTTGGGAGTGAGGGGGGAGGGAGGTGTCTGATATTTAGCTAACCACGCATGCTGGGTTACTCTTCGCCCATGCGGACGTGGTAGAGGTAAATACGCATGCTGTGTCAATTCTCGGCCAAGGGAGACTTGGGACCTGTGTAAAGGCTTTATGCGAGCACAAGGTTGGGTTTGTTAGTCGTATAACTTCTGCCTATGCCGCCGTAAGTATCCGCTGTCGCAGGTACTTGGAGTGTCCGGCCGGCACTTTATACATGACCCGAAGTAACTGGTAATTGTCTACCCCGTGTCCACTGTCAACCAAGTGGGTCACAATTGCACTACACATTGAATTTTCCACGCTTTTATTTTGCCAGGAGGATGGGTGCTCCCGCAGAGTGAGAAATAACTGCTTCTCAACCGTCGGCCCGTCAGATATTAAGGGAGCGTTCCTCCATAAATTTACTGACAAACTTTTTTGGACAGCCGTTTTCTCGCAGTGTTTCGTGTTCGTTCGCCGTTGCATCTGGAGTACATATTCTCTTAGCTCGTTTGCTGAGGCAGCGGACTAAGCTTCGTTTCTACTCTTTTTCAACTATGGTCCACCCAGTTGGCTCATATCAATCAGCCTCGTCTACATCCCGAGATACTACATTTTTGATACCACAACCCGCATGTACAAATAGGGAATTCAAAGGTTACTCGCCTACATCCCCCTCAAATATACTGATACTGATGAATTCAAACCGTGTCCCGTGAGCTGCTAGGTGCTATATGGTGAAAATGTCTCTTAAGAAGTTTGTCAGTAAATTTATGGAGGAATGCCCCCTTAAAATCGGATGGGCCGACGGCTGAGAAGCAGTTATTTCTCACTCTGCCCTTTGGAGAGGATACGGCAAGCGAACTTCTACATCTTAGCTTGGCGCGGCTATCGCGCTCACGTACCCAGCCACTCAGATAGGACTTGGTTTTCAATCATTCCCTTCCTCGCCTTGAGGGTAAGGATAGACTACCCTTCAGACCTCTTTAATGTGCATCTACGCCTTCACTTGCACCTGTGGGACAGGTTATATTTGTCAAACAACTGGGCGCCTATCAAAACCAGTGCCGAAACACCCTCCTCCTGACTAAATCAAAGCAGTGGAAAAGTCAATATCTAGTGCAATTGTGGCCCCCTTGGTTGACAGTGGACACAGGGTAGACGTTAACCAGTTATTTCGGGTCATCTATAGAGTGCCGGCCATACATTGGGAATAAAAGCAGTCTTGATATCGCGATTTTTTATAATTTTGCGATCTTCGTCGGGTTCGTCGGCAGCATTCACCAAAGCGGTTGTATTGTGCTACCCGCTACTAGTCGAATCCGATTACAGTTACAAAGTGGTCGGGCAGACTTGTTTTGTAACTTTCACTGGCGTTTTAATACTTGAGTGGACACTGTGTGGATACTGTAAAACACCTAGCAATGGATCGTCCAGCAGCGAAGACCGCATGAGAGGCTAGTCGGCCGTTCCAGCTTGTTTTGTTAGAGTTGCATTTTATAACCTCGAGCTGATCGTCTCCCCATAAATGTCATATTTTTCAGTGGCGTGAAAATGTCATTTGACGTAGGGACAGGTGTGTTTAGGCGACTCTAAGTGGATGATCTTTCGAACTTAAAACCTAAACTCATATTTTAATGACATTGCATAGTTGCCATAGTTTTGAGTTAACTGAAGATTTCTATCTATTTTTTTCAGAACGGCGCAAGTATATATGTGATATTTGTGGGAATGTTTTTAAGGCGAAGATGAACCTACAAAAGCACGTGGACTGTATCCATAAACGTATGCTACCTTCCTTTCTCTGATTTGCCTTGCCCTTATTTCAACTTATTACTTGTTGCTTTACTTTAATTTCGGTTTCGTAGTTGTCGTGTTTACGTAGTATTTGTGCTGATGAACCAATGGGCCTGCCAATCCTTTTGTCTTTTATGTTCGGAAGACGAATGTTCATAGGATTACTACCATATATTCTGATGTTTATACACCTAGTAATGCAATTTTAAATGTCATAGATGCGCCTCCTTACACGTACATCCGTTTGAATGGGTTACAAAAGTTTTGAGACAAATAAAAGATAAGAGAGGAAATAGAGGTCTCAGCTCGTCGGCAGTTTAAGCACCGCGACGTAAAATGACTACCTAATGTCAGCATATACCTCATAACGCGCCCACAATAGGGAAACATTGGAAATTACGAATTGGCTTTCAAGTGGTGATTCATTCCGAGTTTATCTTACGACGATGACCAGAAATATTCGTACTCAGAAGTCCTCAAGCTAATTTTGGTTGGAGGCACCTGTCATCATCTTGCCCCTCCGCCTCCAAATTTTTATCTGGCTGAGGTTTACTGTTGTGTTTAGGGTTAAAGTTGGGTTATGCATCCGGTATGCGTTTTTGAGTCTTTGCTTTGTATATTTTGCCGTCTTCCTAAATTAGGAACCTCGTTGAATTATTTCTAGCTCAAGTGAAGGCTGTGGGAAAAGAGTCTTACTCGAAAGTTTGTGTTGACTGTCCCATACTGCTAGGTTTTGCATTCTCCTAGATTTTTTTTACAGATAATCCAATTTTACAAATTCTCGCCCATGCTGTATAAACGCGCGAACCTTGGCAAGAAAAATTAAATATCCTTCCACGACAGAGTGAATGTCGAGGTAACTCCAAATCAGGGTAGTACTTCCTTAGAAGACTGATGGTGATAATAGTACTGGTGGTGCGTTTGTAATCCTTTTTTATCAGAAGAAATGCTTGTATTCTGAAAAAGTAGTCTGTATGCATGCATCAATAACAGTGTCTGCGTGTGTCTTCGCAACCGAGGCCTAGTGCCGTAAAGTTAATGCTGTCTCCTTGCTGATTTTCGGCTTCCGATAAAGCTTGCTGGTTATTGATTGCTACGCCCTCTCATTTTCGTATCCCAAGTAAGTAACCTACCGTTCTACAAAGTCGGCACCCGGTAAATTTTTAGCAAAATATTAATTTTCCTTATTTCCATTGTCAGGCCGCCTTTGAATTTGTGAATTTAAAAAGCGGACCATAAATTGAGTGCACTCTTTTTGAAATGCAGACCTTTTTGCGGTTTTCGTCTTTTCGTCTCGGTGCATATTTGTGTTTCGATTGCTCTGCTCACTAAATTTTGTGAACTTTTAATTTTAATTAAGCATGAATTTGGCCTAATTCATGCGTCTCTTTTTCGATTTTTTTTAGAACTACGAGATTATGTTTGTGAGATTTGTGGCAAAGCCTTTGCCTTGAATGGAAGCCTGAAATTTCATGTCGACACTGTCCACAAACGTATGCCCCAATCCCACATTAATTTAACCATTTCAGTCCCTAACCATTGTCGTTTTATTGTGTTGCGTTGTTTTCTGCTTGTCTTATATTTTACACTGGAAAGCGTCATCTTGGCTGTCTTCCAAAGCAGGTACCAAAAACACCTGTGGAGAGAACGCTGCCTGTCGAACTGCCACGTTGTTGTGTTGGACCACAGTGAGGGCAGTATTGGCTCTTGTCATGTGTCAGGTAGACTATGACGAGCTGAAGCATGCCCATAACCAGTAGTGCGTCTGCCTGTCACGCGTTAGACAATTGTACTCTCTCTCTCTCTCTCTCTCTCTCTCTCCCTGCCACTGCTTTCAATCTCAGCTTCAGTCCGCCAACAGTGTGAACGGTGCACTGCTGCAGGTAAGAGTGAGTGAGGCTGAAGTATCTTTACGCATCGCAGTTCTGCTTACGGCGAAAAGCAGTAACTTGGCTGCTTGTCAGACTAATTGGGTCATCTCGCAGTGGCTCGTTCTTACTGTGGCTTTAACGGCACCTCTCACATCTAGGGGGTAGGATTCTATGTCTGGTATGCATTTGAATTCGCCACTCGAATTACTGCGTCTATGGTCATCCCACAGAGCCTTGGCGTAAACTAGCTTTTGATACGAGACAAATGGTGTGGGAGGAGTTGCAGGTCAGTCCGACATGAATCCGGTAGCCTTTAACCTCACTACGTGATAACAAATGTGACATTTCACATTGTCAACTGGTGGTACAACTACTTCCCCCGCTGAACTTGGAGTCCTGTCATAATGCGTAGCGTGATGCTTATGGCATTTCTGTTTTAGGCGATATTCGACAACTCCTTTGTGTAAACTGGTTCTTGTGGATTTAGGGACAAGCAGACATGTGCTAAAAGGTAAATAGATAGTTTTACTCTGTCATCTGTGAGTTATTCATGATTTGCAAAGAGCAATTTGTCATTAGATCTTCCGAACAGCTAGCTTTCTCAATCGGCTGGATCACGACTGCCCTCTATAACGTATCTGTTTTGAAACGCAAGAACCTTAATGTCTTCTTAAAAATAATATTTTAGAAATAGCTAGCGCTGATAATAGGGCCTGTATTTCAATAAAATACTAATTAAGTCTGCACTACACATTTAAGAACTATGGAAGCATGCATGTGAAATTTGTGGCAAACCGTTTTCTCAGACGGGACACCTGAAGAAGCACATAAATGATGTCCACAAAAGTAGGTTTCTTTTCGTCCGTTGACATTTTATTTTCATCCTTCAAAAATTTCATTGTTGCTCTTGAATAAGACTTTCGCTTAATTTTATCGTGTTTTTTTAGCGTAATGCAGCGCTAGCTATTTACTGCGGTACTCAATTACCGCAAGTTATTCCCTGATGTATCACAAAGGGAGTTCAAACCTTGTAAAACGTCTTTCCGGAGACAATATAGCTAACTGCTACTAGTCGCCCATAACTTCATCAGTCGGACCCTCATCTGAGTGTGGGGCACTTGCAACAAGGTCTGCCAAGAACCTGCTCCTTAAATGCACGGACGCCTTAGCATTCTTATTTATCCACCGCTTTCAAAAGTTCTAATTAATCTCCTTGGCTTCTAGCTCTGCCATTGAAGCTGTGAGCTGAGGTCCTGTCTGTCTATTTGAAACGAGTGATTATTGGTCTGCAAACGCTTTCCTCGGATGAATGTGTCTTGGGGAGATTATACAAATTCAAACAGCAAACGACAGATCATTTGTGCAGTACTGTCGTGTGCTGCCCTTCTCAGAACGGCGTAGTGTAAACTATTTCCAGAGCAAGTCTCAAGACGGCTGCTGACAAACTATTGATAACTATAGTTATCCCAAAGTCGGGTATACCAGAAGTACCAAAAGTACCTTTGTCAATGACCTGACAAGGTCCTGCTACGAACAGACTATGCCTAAAGGCGAAACTTGAGAAATTGAAGTTGTGCGAATATTTCCATGTTTACCTTGAAAAGTCAAGTCGGCAGCCACCACGGGTAATCGGTAATTCTTCGTCGGGCCTGTACAATTATAAAAAGTGTAATCAAAACACAACGGGTCGGCGGGGTTTATAAGCGTCAATTTGTTAATATCGATCGCTCCCACGCTGACTGCGTGGCGAGGGCGGCGTGTTGAGGTCATTGGAACTGGGGGAGGGGGGTGTCGAGGTAGGTGTTAGCGATTTTCAGAGGTCGAGTTAAGGGGGGTGAATATCATTGTCATGTTCGCGGAGTGAACAAACTGTTATCAGGCGTGAGGCCGGCGTATGAAGACCACCTGAATTCGTCGTTGGCCGCGGAAGAGATAGTTCCTTTTTCTGTTGAAAACAAAGTCACTGGTTTCGCTAGGCGTATAGCCACTGCCTCGGCTGTTGTTAGCACCCGTTGGCGTAGGCCTTTCGGGAACTTGGCTGTTGTCCGGTAAACAACCTCAAAAGGCTTCTTTGGGATCGACTCGGTGATTAAGTCTCAACTAGATTGGTGATAATAGAACTCGAGATCGATATAGTTTCACCTTTACTTAGCCAGGGAGGTATGTGTTCACGAGAAACGGCCGAAGCGATGACATCATTACAACACCGTCTATATGGCCACTGCAGAGGAATTTGACTTTTCAAATTTAGGTTCAACGCACTTTTCCAAAGTCGTAGCGCAGGCATTGTCAACCGTGAGTGCGATCAACAGAAAGTTTGTAAACCTGAATGTTGATATCATGGGAAGTGTTTATGGAGTATTTGTGCGGCCGCACCTAAGATATGCTGTACGAATCTTAGACGACACGATCGCCAACTCAATGAGAAGCTTTGAGCTGCTAACCAACGCTTATCTTATTTGTCGCAGAGAGTTATTTATCTGGGCAATTATTTGCTAACCTGTGTCCGGCAATCCCGTGCCGTGATTTCATTCAGATGCCTGGATTCTCATCTGCTATTATTATTACTATACACATACGACTAGGTTGATTTCAGGAAGTATTTTTATTTACAGGAAGTTGGACCCTGTGCTGAACATTCAGACTGGAAATGCAGTGAAGATATTGTTCACTGTTATTTCGCAAATTCTCCCCCTTTTTACCTTTCCTGTTTTACTATCAGCCGTATGAGTTTCACATAAATACCCTGCAAAATATTTGAAACTTACCTGCCTTTCATACAGGCCTGCACCCTGTAATTTGAGTTTTCGTGCTCTTCTCTCGTTTATTCCAAATTGATTGATCTTGTATGCGATGTGCCATAACATTCCTTCCGCGGTGTCAGGCTGTTAATTTTGTAAAAATTCCAATTTGAAAAGTGGACTATCTACCAGAAATCACACGGGAATGCTGGAGGCTCTATTAGTGAGTCGAACCCTTCGCAGTGGCAGAATTTCGGCGGAGCATGTGTCTGGGTTTCCAGCTAGTACCCTGTGCTACCAGCATGGCATATCCTGTAATCTGAACATTTACTGCTGTCTGCCTGTTGAAAACGTTAATGAGTATTACGTGGTTATCCCGTTGTAGTTGATGGACACTGTCTCAAAAAAATATCAAATTTTGGTCTGTGCGTATAAATCTTAGTTCACACAGATTTACTCAATGTTAGCGATTCGTTTCTGAGGAAATCAAAAAGCAGCAATTTTTGAGTTTTATAGTTTTCATCGATACAGTTTTTCTTGGAATCTGTTGTCCTGTGGCTCACCTCATTATGTTTTGGGAGTTTAAAGTAAAACAATAAAATCTGTTTGCATTCACATCTGTTCTATCAAATAGAGCTTCCGCATTCTGTTATGCTATGTTTTCTCACTCTTTTACTGTATTGCATCGATTTTTACTCTCATTTACTGTCTTATTATGTACTGTATTTTTTACTCCTTCATTACTTGACTTATCAACCGACAGAAGCATTATTGTATTTGCATTTTAAGGGGGTTTCTCATGTTCGGGGCTTTCATATTCAAGGGGACACATGTCCTTCTCTTGCTTATCCTGGCCTCCTTTAATTCTTTTCGTTTTTTCAATTGATCTGTTTCCACCTGTACTAGGTGTTACTCCGACTTTTACACGTACCTCGGTTGACATATCAGTTGCAAAACACTATTTTCATTTGTGGTCAGTTTTTTGAAAAAAGAAATATTCTATGACTGCATTTCATTTTCAGAACTGCGAGAATTTATTTGCGAAATTTGCGGAAAGGCCTTCTCGCAGAATGGGAACTTGAAGATCCATGTCGACGCTATCCACAAAAGTAGGCTCCTCATGCTGTTTTCAGCTTTAATGCCGTTCCTTTAGTGATTAGCCCTCTTTTCGGGTTCTTTATTTGGTCAGAAAATTGTTATTTGAGTTGTCTTCTGAAAACTCTACTTACTGGCAACAGATGCTTTGACCTTAATTGATTTAGACGGTGCAATTAATTTTTAAGATAGTATAACTTCTGCAAAATTTTCGGACGTTTTTCTGGAATCCGCCCCGTTTGTAACCAGTTTTTGCATTTATTCTTCTTTCAGAACTGTGGGTTTGCAAATGCGACATTTGTGGCAAAGATGTTTACGTGGGGAAGGCCTTAAGAAACATAATCAACGTAATCCATAACAGTATGTTTGTTTTGTCTCAATGGTTTGCCCTTTCAAGCATCTGACTGCCTCGCCTTTACACCTAGTGACCGAATTCACGTACCATTGACCATTACTATGCTATTTGCTTTCAAATGGATCTATCACAAAAGTTATTTGTGGGGACAATAATCTGATGTCATTTTGCACATGGTGGCTTTTTAATGAGCATCCTTCCAGACACCTCTGAAAATGTCACCCTGGGAAATATCCCTAATTTAATACTAGTTATCTTTTATTGAATTTCGATACCTGCATGGGCACGTTTGTCTTAATCTAAGCTTGTACTTCAAGGAAAAGCTGGGTAAACCTATTATTCTTTTAGCCCTCTATCTGTGGCTTATGATTACTGCTCATCACGTGCGCAACGAACCCATAGCCTTTGAAATATTAGATGGGCACCAGAAGGTCTGTTTGTATTTGGTATATATAGCACTGTTAATTATCTCCAGAGCAAAATGTGGAGAATACAGTTTTGATAAAGCTGAAAAATGAGTAAATATGTCGACTGCGTTGTGAAAATTTTAAAAAATCAAAGTCCTGCATTGTTCCCCTGCTCCCCGAACGTGACCACCCCGCATTCTTGGCAAGAAAATGGCTGGCGAGCAATCATGGTGTAGTTTGGCGTCAGTTGAGATATTGCGTTTGGTCCAACACAGCCCAGTGGAAAATAAGTGTTTCATCGTTTGACCCACCAGGTGTCAGTTATCCAGTCTAAAATTACACAAAATGGGTTCTTCAGGTGTACTCGTTGCATAAGCGGGTGTACTATGATACCGTTGGCACTGATGCTAGATTCAATCAGCAGCAAAATTGACTCAATTGAAAAGAACATTTTTTAGTTTTAGAGTTGATGCAATGCTGATCAGAACCGACTGTTTATCACGAGCACGTGCTTTCAGCACCGCCAAAAACGTCTGATGACTTGGTATTCAAACGATGGTCATGCCGCAAGTCAGACTCATCTACATTCTAGTTGTTTCAGGGTTCCGTAGCTGGGTTCACAATCGCAGATCGATGCGTGGTGCCGAAACTGGTAACGCCCACGGGTCTGACCATGTTCTCGTTCGCACACACTTGAAAGTTCACCTCTAATCTGCATCCAAAATACGACGTGCGAGGCGCCTTGATATTGCAAATATCCGGCAACCCAGCTCTGCCGATATCCTGAACACAGAAATCCAGTCTCCTTTTACGACCCGAGCCGATTAAGAATGCAGTGACCAATGGTCATCACTAAAGACATCCGTCTATGGAGCAACCTTGAAAATTATCGGATTCACCCAGCGGCGCCGCGGTGACTGGATCAGTGAAAGAACCCCGCAGTTATCTACCCAGCCAGGTCTCGCAACGATGCTTCCTTATACCAACTTCAAAACGTGATAGCAAAGTCAGCTATGGATGATTGACAGCAATATTGTTCTGGAATAGCGATCTCCATGGAGAGGGTCTCAAACGTTGGTGCCACTCGCAAACTACTAATAACTCCACGAAGCTAATTGGTAAGCCCTCAACACTTAGTGACTTTTCTCGATGTAAATGGTGGCTTTATTGTTGACAACTCGACTAAGTTTGATCAATGGTATGAGTACCTCCTCAACTTTGCTGAGCAATTAATCACACCCTCGCTCTCCTCTGCAGCCGAGTTTCATCCCTCTCCAGCCGATGGAGTGTCGTGTGACCCCCATCCGAGGCCTGTGTTTAACACTGGCTTCATGAGATGATTGAGCAAGTGTGGTGAGACGAAGTATTCCTTAATGACTGGGGTTCGGGCATCCTAATGCCCGTCTTCAAGAAGGGAGATAGGACAAAAGTGGGAGAAATAACGTGACATAAGCCTCACCAAAGTTTCTGCGAAGGTCTTCACTTTTGTCTTTCTCGGACGGTTTCAGTCTGTACGTGACTTTAGAATGAGGCTTAACCAAGCCGGATTCGGAGCTGGGCGTGGATGTGTGGACCAGATATTCAAGCTGAGGTGCATTCTGGAATTCCGACATGACTACCAACATCCGACGGTCGTTGCGTTCGATTCTGTCCATGGTGATTCCCTGTGGAAAATGATGGAACTAATGGTGTGCCGACCAAAATCTTTGCCTTGATCTAGGCCTGCTATCGCTCCACCACTACGCGAATCCTCGTACATAAAAATCTCTCCCGACCCTTCGATATCCGAACTGGTGTTCGACAAGGCTGCATTCTGTCGACTACGCAATTTGACTGCATTCTGGGGAGGGCCCTATACGGTTCTGACAGTGTGAAATTTGCACCCGGACGCCGCCTAACTGACCTAAACTACGCTGACGATATCGTTTTGCTAGCCTCAAGTTTTGGTGATCTACAGTCTATGATGTCATGGTTGAATGAGATCGCTACTTCGGTGGACTTATCCATAAACACTGGGAAGACCAAATCGTTTTCGATCTGCATCCCTGACCAGGAGAAAGCACTCCTTGAGAATATTTGCTGTCAGCTAGAAGAAGTAGGCAGTTTAAAATACCCCGGGGCAAGGATGCTGCCCAATGGACGGAGTAAGGATGACTCGTCTCTCTAATCGACTTTTCTTGTCAAATTTTTTCGATCCTTAGAAAGTGCCTATGGACCCGATGCGACGTCTACGTCAACATGAAGATCCGCGTGTTCCGTGCATCTGTCCGGTCAATCCTCTATGTTTGTGAATGCTGGGCTGTGCGCGTGGAAGATGAGGGAATAATTGAAGTATTTCACCATTGTTGCCTGAGGACCATTCTTCGAGTGAAGTACATCGACTACGTCTCAAACGAGGTAGTCCGCATTTACTGCGACAGTATCGCGAGGATATCTCAGGCCATCCAATAAATACGACTGAGGTTGTTTGGGCACGTCCTCCGTCGCCTGCTTCACGAAATAATTTCAACTGCTTTCGATCCGGTGCCGTTGCCCACTTGGAGGCATCGAAGAGGAGCTCAAATAAAAACCTGGCCTGTCACGGTTCGGCAAGACATCGAGGCTGTGCTTGCACCTTCGGTATTCGGCGTCTGTTACTGGAGAAAAGAATGGGTTGAGCTATCCATGTCTGCTTCCACAAATAGCCACGCGTGGAGAGGTACAATACGTGACATCATTGAGGCTGGCTAGATCAGGCATGATCGCAGCCGTAACAAGTACAAAGCATCACTGCGTGCACTGCGTTGGTGGCAAACTTCATCGCAGTAATTATTCGGACGAACCAGTATGTTTGTGGCACCCATCAGTAAGCCTGATTCTCTCGCCAACTAAAAGACCAATTCTCGTACTTATTTTGGCCAGAGTCGACGCTAGTTTAACCAGTTCTGAGACCACCAACCTAGTTTATAAATGTTCTTATATGTTTGAAGAAGGTAGTATTTTCGAGGTTCTCGTTCACGCCTGATTTATGGATGGCACCCTAGGCCGCAGAGTGACGGCGGCGGAAACCTTATCGAACAACGAACAGCTTAATCTCTGACGTACTGCGGCTGCCGCCACTGAGTTTAAATTTTCAAACCTTCTATTTTAAGGACGTTCCTCTTTGGTTTGCATGCACTTCTTGTTTTAGAAATATCTTTATGTAATTTTTAATTTCTTCGGATCTCACACAGTGCTTCTGTTGATAAATTTTGTTGTTCAAGGTCTATGCACCTGTTTGGGAAAACTTGTAAACGTTAGGTCTAAAATGGGGCCGAATCTTTAACTTAAATAAGCTTTGTTATCTCTGCTTCAGAACTGCAACAGTTTATGTGCGAAATATGCGCCAAAACCTTCTCATGGAAGGGCCATCTGAAGAGGCACATTAATGTTATCCATGAAAGTAAGTTTGTTTTCGCTGATCGTTTTTTATTCCGGCTGTTTGGTCATTTAGCCATTCACCATTCACATTCTTTTCTCCTACTCCCGGATGTGGTGTTTAAAGAAGTTATTTACTTGAAGTAAACTGTTTGTCTATCTTCAGTGTAAAAAGCTCTGGTATTGCTGATAGAAGCGAACAGGATATTTCCGGAAAGCAATTCAAAAGGAGAAAATGCAATCACTTGAAAAAGAAGTTTATTGGCCTGACGTTTCGGATTTCCATTCGAACCCATCACCAGAAACAGTCGCAGACAAGGTTAGTGGCGGCCCAAGGAGTGCCGTATGTAGTGGCCTCGCGACCACATATGTACTGCAATTAGCAGTTTTCGCGATCACCGCTGGCGGTCGTAATTCATGCGATGATGCCTTGACAGTCTGTGTCCGAGTCGTTAAATGCCACAATTTCACTTTTTGTGCTGGATGTTGGCCTGATGATGACTCGGTAATTCGGCTCAATTTTAATTGGAAGTGTTGGTCGCCCGCGCCCTCCCCACGCGAATGATTCCCTGCTCAGGCAAAGTCTCAGCACGGAATATGGAAACGAGAGGCCGTGGTGCTTGTTTAGGGATTGCAGGTTTCAGAACCATGTGTGGAGTAGCTCACAGCTCACGCGGTTCTCACCTTTTGCGAGGATTTCGGCTTCGTGAAACTTGGAGATATGGGCGGGTCCCATCGAGTGAGCTGCAACCTGAGTGCTAGCGCCTTTTGCGCACCGCCGCTGAGTTCTCAACCGTTTTTCTCCGGACGAATCTCCAGTTTCTCCGACGTAGTTTGCTTTGTCCACAACTGCACCAGATGCGGTAAACGACGCTAGACATTTCCTGCCGTGACAGTGGGTCTTTTGGCCTCTACCTGGTGCCTGATTGTTGTCTCCGGCCAGTTTGCGACCACAACTCCAAGTGAAGTGACGGCTGACGGCTTCCAAGACGTCTTCACGTACAGAAGAGCTCGCCAAAATTTTGGCTCGGTTGGATTTGGTCATTTGCGGATGCACTGGTTAATAAAGTTGTGTGCGTAGCCATTAGCTCTGAGTACCCGTCGAATATATTAATCCAGCAACCTTTTCTGCCGTTTCATTCCATTGCGTCTCCACACGCCGGTGTAGCACCCCCTAAGCAGCTGTGTTTGCCTGACAGGGTGGTCGCTCTTGAAGTTCAGTACTTGCGTCGTATTTGTTGATTTACTGAACACTTTGATGTTTGGATGGGTTCGAGTGAGTATTAGAAACGCCAGGCCAATACATTTTTTTCCCAACGGTCGAAACTGTCATTTTTACGCCTCAGGAGGGGGACGGCGGTAGATCCATCGAAAGTTTTATTTTCACTTGTATTAGACTGTCGGGGTTAAAACGATAGACGGTCTTACCAGTGCTGTTTGTATGTTTTGGTTTGATATCCGTTTGAGCCAACTTGATAATGTGTAACTGCCTGCCGTTGTTTCCGGTACCTCAATATGTTATGCAACCATTTAGCGATGTACATGCCTGAGGTACTATGGGACTGTTTAGAAGAAATTTCCTGCCTTATTCAAACTGCAGTACTTCACAACTACCACGTCCGTAGTCTGAAGTATTGCCACGTATTTTTCCGCCCTCTTTGATTTCGTCGGAAGTAAATGCGCGAATGTGGCGTTAAGCCTCGGAAACAAAGGATTTTCGGCTCCGGGCAAAATTTGTTTGAATATTTGAGCTGAAATCGATCATTTACTATGGAAAAACGGTGTTATGTTCAGAAACTGCCCACAGGCAACCCACGCTTTACAAATACAGAACAATTTTGCATGCTGCGGACGCAGTTTTTTCGGTTTTCTGCTTGTAATTTGATGCTCTAGACAATTTTCCAGTTGTTTGACAGAATGTCATTTAAAATTTTCAAACGTTTTGCAGAATGAGCCTCTATTATCATACCTACCGGATAATAAAATAATTGCTGGTCATATAGTTGTTGATGGCAGAATCGGCAAGAACGTAATATGTGACCCAAATCAGGAAAAAAATAGATCAGTAGGAAATACGCGACCGTACTACATGCCAACATAACTCTAACCCTATCCATTATGCTCTTTAGGGTTAGCATTCGTTGCCGGGTTAGAACGCTCACAATATTTTGTTGGCGGTAGGAAGACCGAAGTACCGGGTGAAACGGCAAATTTCCAAAGAGATACTTAGGATGCCGCAGTAGTTCCAAAACGCATCCGTTTTGCTTTGATAATGCAAGATTGCGCAGATCCGACCTCATTCTTACTCCCGTCAATGGTCAGAATAAAAGTGAGACTGGTCATCTAGGAATGATATCGTGCATATTGGTCGACGTGAGATAAAACCCTGGATCTCGCAATCTGCACGCTTATCGAGGCAAAAAAAACTATTGGGCGACCCTAATAATTCGGAAATTAATGCTAATCCTAACGAAAATATTGAATAGGGTTAGGCTTACGTTGACGCTCCTTTTCTTCATTTAGTCTCATCCATAACAATCATATTACCACAGTCCCATCTTACTCGCAGACCTGTCCTTTTTCCCTGGTTTGAATTAAATATTACGTTCTTGCCGCAGAATCCTGAATGCAGGTGATTTAATAATTTTGGTATTTACTGAACAGGCAACGATTGTAAATTTTGCAGCTATAATTTACTAACAACCGGAAAAGCCTACTTTTCAAAATGCAAAACATTTTTTTTGTTTTCAGAACTGCGAGAGCATACCTGTGAGGTTTGCGGCAAGGCCTTCGCAGAGAATGGTAACCTGAAGAACCATATCGACGCTATCCATAAGAGTACGCATCCTCTCTTTTACTGGTTGCATTATTTCAGTCGTAAAATAGACTGATTTATTCCCATTTTAAGACATCCTCTTCACAGTTTATGCACCAGAGGAAAGCCTCAAGGCCTCAAGGTCTCGGACTTTCTGAATTTTTTCCTAACTGCGCCTATCAAATGCCCAATGACAGGGTTGACTGGCTGCCGATCGTGCTGTTACGTTATATCTCCAATGTAAGATGTCTGCGCTATTGGTTTAGGCATTCTTTGAGGCGCTGCGCCACTCCACCCGATACTATTCACAATCAGTGTAAATAGGACATATTTTGGTACTTTGGGAGATAGAGGAATGAAGGAACCTTGTAATGCACGCTATCCTCATAACAAATCGTCTGTTGCTTAAAACCTTGACTTACGTGATCGCGAAATGACGGATAACTTCTGAACGCAAGACTTTGCTTTAGTCTGTAATGGCTCCTTTCTTTGGCATCTCAGGCCATTTCCTTCAATGGGATATCCAAGATCCCCTGCATTACGGATTGTGTTGTGTGTTCGTGAGCACCGTCAATGCTCGGTATACATAATTTTGCCACCCTTCACCCTCTATTGCCACTGGAATCGGGTGTTCGGGGAGGGCTATGTGGAGACTGCGTAGCCCCCATTCACTATAAGCTACACCCGAGCCACCACTGTGCCCTGGGACTGTGGCTGTCCTCATTACTTGCTACGGGCGGTTGATGAGTTGGTTTGATGTAACTGACACCTTTCATTGTTTGACTTGATTTTTGAGCATGTTTACTCGATATGGATTTATTATTCACTGCCCGTTCTACATTTTATAAACCACAAGAGGCAGATAGCAGGCAGTCGCAATTTTCGGTACCGATGTATCCCGCTGTTTTTGTTTGCTTGAACTGGCATTGTTTGAATGCCTAATGTAGATGGAATATTTTGCGATATCCTTCCTATTTGCATAGTCTGCGTCTCTAGAACAAATAATTGCCATTTGATGTATTCACAGACTGTTCTAAGCTCTATCTATTTGAATTTCCGCCTGTGCCTGGCATTTTAATCTTCCAGTTCGGTAATTAAGTAGTTTAGTTCATGCACATCTCGCCTTTCATGTCAGAACTAGAGGTAATTGACATATGACACAACCGAAGACACTCCCATGATAGTTAAATAACCACAGTACTCGATTTGATTTTTAAGGGTCGGCGATTTTTTTAAAATACGTAGGCTTATATTTCCCCAATCTGCGTTAAAGTGAACTCAATTGCTGCGAACGCGAAACGTAAATCAAAAAATCTATCTGAGAGGCGAAGTTAGAGTTAAGCTCAGCGCTTTCTTTAATTGCTCTGGCCATGTCCTTATTTAAAGCCATCACAGATCTGGTTTTATAGCTGACAGAAAATGCAAATGAAAGATTAAATTGTCGTTCTAGTCGAATATTTCTCCTCTTAGGGCAGTTTTTGCATCATGCAAAAGTGCGGTTATTTCAAATGGATTTATACTTGCAAAGAGAACAGACTATGAGTCACCATGTTCATCAGGATTGAGGCAAAATGATCCTTTCGGGAGTGCTCTGTATTAATTTGCCTACAGATAGATTCTTTACTTTGGAGAGGACACTGTGTTAATTAAAGTTTTAGTTTCTTATTTGTCTTTGGAAAAGCATGCCTTTCCTAATGAAAAGGTCCTTCTAGGTCTATATATTTGTTACTTGGAAGATTAACGTGTATAGATCCAGGATACACTGTGCTCTTTAATCCATCTGGATATTTTTATTACCGTTTTAGAACTTCGAAAGTACAAATGTGATATTTGTGGCAAAGCCTTTACGGAAAAGGGTCACGTGAAGAGGCACATTAACAGTGTCCACAAACGTATGTATCCTTTCCCTCGCCATATTATGCTTCTCATTATTCATGGATTTAATTGGTCCAGGAAGTAACAGACAATTAGGTATACTTGCTTCATCGTACGATACCAGCGATGTACCAGAGGGAACCTTGACTGTGACTTTTTATGATCTTCCAGTTTATGCCTACGTCGACCGTCTTAGGATCGCAATTAATATGCATTTCTTGTATTTGTGTTCTTTTTCGGGATAGGAACTATAGCCTAGGATCATTGGTTCTCCAAATGGTGCGCAGTTTCAGCAACCGATTGTAATATCCTAAGGAAAAGCCGTTGTCCTGAGCGCTGATGGGTTTGTGTTTCCTGAGACCTACCACCTGCTATGCTTCTTGCGAAAGAAACCTGATAACTGAAAGAAGAATTTCGTTCACGTGGCTTAGTGTTCGCTCTCGCATTTGCTGTCAGTGGTAGCGACAAATACGCCTGTTGGACACATAGGGATGTAGTGTTCCCACAATTTAGTCGCTAAGTCACTTACTCCGAATAAAATGAACTACTGCCGCATTCATCGCAGATGTGGATCGAAACTTCATGATTGGGCGATTTCAGATTGTCCGTCTTAGCCATTACCAATCGTCGGTGGTGGCGGTTGAGAGGGGAGTTCCTCGAGGCTGCGTTCTTGGACACATCCTGTTATATATATATATATAGAAAAGACGAAATTCTTTGGAAAAAATATAAACTTTAATGCGTAAATTTTCGAGACTGGTCCCACAGCTCGTCGTCAGACTACGGGCAGTGTACAGGAACAATTAATCAATTAACCGTGTTAAACAAAGGATCCTGAGATTGGGCAAAATCCGAACCAATAGGCTTTGAGTGTATTTCTTCATCACGTCGTGATTGGTTGTGCGCGCTTGAATTTTTCCTTAACGATTTTGTATGTGGCATCCAAATCGATATGCCGGTTGATACATGCCTCATCTGAGTGCATTGCTTCCAGGAATTCACGGCCTTTTCTGATTGGGCAGATGCCAACAATCCGTGTTTTCTCCCATGCAAATTTATGTCCGGTTTCCAGTGTATGCATAGCCACTTGGGATAAATGGTCTCGTCTTCTAACCGCCAACTGATGTTCGTGTAAGCGGGTTGAGACAGATTTCCCAGTTTGGCCACAATAAACGGCATTACAACTTGAATATGGAATTTTGTAGACAACACATTTTTTATCAAGGTAGCTTACCCTGTCCTTAGGGTGTACAAGCTGTGAGCGTAAAATAGATGTAGGTTGGTGTGCTACTTGTATCTGGTGTTTTTTAAGCTGTCTTTGGACAAGCTCAGATACATTTTTAATGTATGGGAGAGTTCGCCAGGTCATTGTTTTGGGTGCCTGGGTGGCCGTATTGTTTGAAATACCTTTCTCTTTGGATTCTTGTCGCTTCAGACATCGATACACGAAGTCACGGGGGTATCCATTTTTAGAGAACAAGTTAAAGAGGTATTTAATTTCTGCTCGATAACTTTTTTCATCAGAGCAGTGTGTTTTGGCTCGATTTAGGAGACTGTAGACAGAACTCCTTTTGTGAGAGATAGGATGATTACTCTCAAAGTGTAGGATGACCTCAGAATATGTTTCTTTGCGGTAACCTGAGGTGTGGAGTGATCCATCAGTTTTCCGATGTACGAGGACATCCAGAAATGGGAGTTGTCCATCAGCTTCCATCCGGAACGTAAATTCAATTTTTGGAAATGTTGAGTTTAGATTTTCGTGGAGCAGGTCTAATAGTTCTTTCTTGACAATGAAAAATGTATCATCAACGTATCGCAACCACAATTTTGGTTTAACACCAGGGAGAGCTATCGATTCCAATTTCTGCATTAGAGCTTCAGCCAGGAACCCGGATATGGGCGACCCCATAGGGGCCCCTTTGAGTTGTTGATAGCATTGGCCGGAGAAGGAAAAATTGGTTTCTAGACAAAGGTCTAGGAGTTGGAGTAAAGCATCGGCAGGTACATCAGTGAAGTAGGCGTGGAGTAGTTCTTTGGTGCATGATCTCGCTAAATCAAGGGAGATCGAGGTGAAGAGCGAGACCACATCGAATGAAACCATTACCTCGTCAGGTGTAACTGTGATTCCTTTTAATTTGTCTAGAAAACTTTTGAATCTTCAATGGAGTATTCAGAGTTCTTTGTAAGTGGATGTAGCTGGTGAAATAGCCACTTTGAAATTTTATAATTCGGTGCACCGATTAAGGAGACTATCGGTCGCAGTGGGATACCAGTTTTGTGAAGTTTTGGAAGACCATATATTTTTGCAATGGTGGGTTCTTCCTGTTTTAAGGATTTAGCAAGAACTTCTGATATTAATTTCTTTCCCGTAAGGTGTTTTAGTGCTTTTCAATGCACGAGTTTTTGGGATTTTTGTGGGGTCTGCAGACAAAGGTTTGTATGTTGAATCGTCTTTTAAAATTGAAAGCATTTTCCTTGTGTAGTCTTCTTTGTTTAGGATGGTGTTTGCACCTCCTTTATCAGCAGGTAGAATGATGATGTCTTTTTCTTGTTTCAGTGCCTTGAGTGCTTTTCTTTCATCGCAAGATAATGTTGAGTGTTTACTTCGGTTATTCAAGGCATGCACAGTACTGCTGCGAATTGCAAACTGTTCTTCTTCTGTAAGATTTGTTGATGATATGATTGATTCAAAGTTTGCAAAGAAGTCAAGGTAGTTGGAATCCGATGGATTGTACTTCATTCCTTTGGACAGCACCTTTTCCTCTGTTTTTGCTAGGACTTTCGAGGATAAGTTTATGAATTTATTTGGATACATCGTATCATTGTGACTTTCATGAGAAATTCTCATCCACTTTTTCGTCAAGATGCTTCTCTTTTTTAGTCGTTCTAGTACTGAAATGTGCGTGTTCAGGGAGTTGGTCATGGCAAAATTGCATGTTTTGTTCTTTCTGCTCCTTGAATCTACAAAGTCGATAGTGTGTGTCTGTTATAAATGCTCCAAGCATTTGATAGCCGTAACGGAAAGCGGCTTGAAAGCCGTGGGATGACTTTATTGCGGGTTTTATCTTCACGGATTTCGGTAGAATCCTATTGTTTCGACAACGGTGTAAAAATGATAATTGTTATTGCGTTAAACTTTCGCGAATGGTACACTTTTCTCATCGTCGAGCATAAAGCAAAACACTTCGCTCAAAATTCGTACGTATGGATTGAAAAACAGGCGTCCCAAGATATTCAATAGAAAAAACGAAATTCTTTGGGAAAAATAGAAACTTTAATGATGACGAAATACACTCAAAGCCTATTGGTTCGGATTTTGCCCAATCTCGGATACTTTGTTTTAACACGGTTAATTGATTAGTCTGACGACGAGCTGGCGGACCAGTCTCGAAAATTTACGCATTAAAGTTTCGTCTTTTCTATTGAAGTGTTTGCTTTATGCTCGCGTTGGAAAGTGTACCATTCGCGAAAGTTTAACGCGATAACAATTATCATTTTTTACACCGTTGTCGAAACAATAGGATTCTACCGAAATCCGTGAAGATAAAACCCGCAATAAAGTCATCCCAGGGCTTCCAAGCCGCTTTCCGTTACGGCTATCAAATGCTTGGAGCATTTATAACAGACACACACTATCGACTTTGTAGATTCAAGGAGCAGAAAGAACAAAACATGCAATTTTGCCATGACCAACTCCCTGAACACGTATTTAAAACACTACAGGAAACTATCACCCACGTTTCAGAACTAGAACGACTAAAAAAGAGAAGCATCTTGACGATAAAGTGGATCAGAATTTCTCATGAAAGTCACAATGATACGATGTATCCAAATAAAGTCATAAACTTATCCTCGAAAGTCCTAACAAAAACAGAGGAAAAGGTGCTGTCCAAAGGAATGAAGTACAATCCATCGGATTCCAACTACCTTGACTTCCTTGCAAACTTTGAATCAATCATATCATCAACAAATCTTACAGAAGAAGAACAGTTTGCAATTCGCAGCAGTACTGTACATGTCTTGAATAACCGAATTAAACACTCAACATTATCTTGCGATGAAAGAAAAGCACTCAAGGCACTGAAACAAGAAAAAGACATTATCATGCTACCTGCTGATAAAGGAGGTGCAACCACCATCCTAAACAAAGAAGACTACACAAGGAAAATGCTTTCAATTTTAAAAGACGATTCACAAAACTGGTATCCCAATGCGACCGATAGTCTCCTTAATCGGTGGACCGAATTATAAAATTTCAAAGTGGCTATTTCACCAGCTACATCCCCTTACAAAGAACACTGAATACTCCATTGAAGATTCAAAAAGTTTTCTATACAAATTAAAAGGAATCACAGTTACACCTGACGAGGTAATCGTTTCATTTAATGTGGTCTCGCTCTTCACCTCGATCTCCCTTGATTTAGCGAGATCATGCACCGAAGAACTACTCCACGCCTACGTCACTGATGTACCTGCCGATGCTTTACTCCAACTCCTAGACCTTTGTCTAGAAACCAATTTTTCCTTCTCCGGCCAATGCTATCAACAACTTAAAGGGGCCCCTATGGGGTCGCCCATATCCGGCTTCCTGGCTGAAGCTGTAATGCAGAAATTGGAATCGATAGCTCTCCCTGGTGTTAAAACAAAATTGTGGTTGCGATACGTTGATGATACATTTGTCATTGTCAAGAAAGAACTATTAGACCTGCTCCACGAAAATCTAAACCCAACATTTCCAGGATTTGAATTTACGTTCGAGATAGAAGCTGATGGACAATGACAAATGTATCATCAACGTATCGCAACCACAATTTGTTTTAACACCAGGGAGAGCTTATCGATTCGAAATTTCTGCATTAGAGCTTCAGCCAGGAAGCCGGATATGGGCGACCCCATAGGGGCCCCTTTAAGTTGTTGATAGCATTGGCCGGAGAAGGAAAAATTTGGTTTCCTGGGACGAGGTCTGGGAGTTGGAGCAAAGCATCGCAGGTAGATCAGTGACGTAGGCGTGGAGTAGTTCTTCGGTGCATGATCTCGCTAAATCAAGGGAGATCGAGGTGAAGAGCGAGACCACACGATGAAACACTCGTCAGGTGTAACTTGTGATTCCTTTTTAATTTGTATAGAAAACTTTTTGAATCTTCAATGGGTGCAGTGTTCTTTGTAAGGATGTAGCTGGTGAAATAGCCACTTTGAAATTTTATAATTCGGTCCACCGATTAAGGAGAGCTACTCGGTCGCATTGGGATACCAGTTTTGTGAATCGTGCCTTTTAAAATTGAGCTTGCATTTTCCTTGTGTAGTCTTCTTTTGTTTAGGATGGTGGTTGCACCTCCTTTATCAGCAGGTAGCATGATAATGTCTTTTTCTTGTTTCAGTGCCTTGAGTAGCTTTTCTTTTCATCGCAAAGATAATGCTGAGTGTTTAATTCGGTTATTCAAGACATGGCGCAGTACTGCGCGAATTGCAAACCGTTCTTCTTTACTGTAAGATTTGCGGATGCTCTGATTGATTCAAAGCTCTGTCAGGAAAGTCGAGGTAGTTGGAATCCGATGGATTGTACTTACATTCCTTTGGACAAGCACCTTTCCTCTGTTTTTGTTCCAGGACTTTTCGAGAGGATAAGTTTATGACTTTATTTGGATGCTATCGTATCGTTGCTTGACTTCTCATGAGAAATTCTGATCCACTTTATCGTCAAGATGCTATAATGCTTTGGTCGTTTCTAGTTCTGAAACGTGGGTGAGCAGTTTCCTGTAGTGTTTTAAATACGTGTTCAGGGAGTTGGTCATGGCAAAATTGCATGTTTTGTTCAACTTTCTGCTCCTTTGAATCTACAAAAGTCGATAGTGTGGTGCTCGTTATAAATGCTCCAAAGCATTTGATATTGCGTAACGGAGCGGCTTCGGAAGCCCTGGGGATGACTTTTATTTGGCTATCTTTCACGATCCGGTAGAATCCTACCGTCGGACAACAGCAGTTATCGATGACCCATTGCTATCGCGTTAAACTTTCGCGAATGGTACACTTCCCAACGTCGAGCATAAAGCAAAACACTTCGCTCAAAATTCGTGCGTATGTATTGAGCACAGGCATCCCAGGTGTATTCCAATAGAAAAGACGAAATGCTTTTGGAAAAAGTCGAAACTTTATTGCGGTACTCGGCTGGTCCGCCAGCTCGTCGATCGAACTTCAGCGGGCGGTGTACAGGAACAGGCTGACTAGCATTAACCGTGTTAAACAAAGTATCCGAGATTGGGCAAAATCCGGAAACCACAGGCACTTTGAGTGTATCGTCGTCATCATTAAAAGTTTTCTGTGCCGAAAGAATTTCGTCTATTGAATATCTTGGGACGCATGTTTTCAATATCCATACGTACGAATCGAGCGAAGTGTTTTGCTTTATGCTCGACGATGACGAAAAGTGTACGATGCCGTCGAAAGTTTAACGCAATAACAATGGTATCATTTTACGCGATTGTCGAAAGCTAATAGAGATTCCTACCGAAATCCGTGAAAGACAAAACCCGCACATAGTCAGTCGTCCCACGGTTTTCAAAGCCGCTTCCATTTACGGGCTCTCATGCTTGAGCGTTCTAACAGACAATAATAATCTCAGGCTTTGTATGATTCAAAGGAGCAGAAAGAGCAAAACATGCAATTTTGCCATGACCAACTCTGAACACGCATTACATCGTGCTAGAACGACTAAAAGAAAGAGAAGCATCTTTGACGAAAAAGTGGATGAGAACTGCTCGTGAAAGTCACAATGATACGATGTATCCAAAATAAAGTCGCCAAACTTGTCCTCGAAAGTCCCAAACTGCGCGGAGAAAGGTGGCAACTTTACGTCCCAAAGGAATGAAGTACTAATCCATCGGATTCCAACTACCTGTGACTTCTTTGCAAAGCTTTGAATCGAATCATATCATCAACAAATCTTACAGAAGAAGATTTCCAGCTTGCTACTCGGCAGTACCTCGTGCTGCCTTTGATTCAACCGAAGTAAACTACTCAACGTATCTTGCGATGTACGACGAAAGCACTCGCGCGAAACAAGAAAAGACATCATCGTCTACCTGCTGATAAAGCAGGTGCAACACCATCCTAAAGCTAAAGAAGACTACACAAGGAAAAATGCTTTCAGTCAAAATGACATTCAGCCTCCCTGAAACCTTTGTCTGCAGCGCCACAGAAATCGCAAACCGTGCGTTGAAAAGCGTCTGAAAACTGCTGACGGGAAAGTTTGGCAAATTAATAGAGTTTCGCGCTACGTCGCTTAGCAGGAAGAACGCATCGTTGCAGAAGCTTATGCTGTGGATTGGCTCTTTGCGAAACTTCTCTTTAAAGCTGGTATCGCGGGTGCGACTTAGTAGCTCTCGCTTAGTCGTTGCACGACTATAAAATTTCCAAAGTGGCTGTTTCGCGGCTGCGTCCACTTGCAGGCATGCGAATACTTCAACATCGAGACAGGTTATCCAAAAGTTTTCTTAGACAAATTAAAAGGAATCACGCAGTTACGCCTGACGAGGTAGTGCGGACATTCGATGTGGTCTCGCTCTTCACCTCGATCTCGCCCGATTCGGACGAGATCATGCGCAAAGAACTACTCCACGCCTACTTCGCTGGTGTACCTGCTGAGTGCTTTACTCCCAGCTCCTAGACCTTGTGTCTAGAAACCAATTTTTCCTTTCTCCGGCCAATGCTAATCCAACAACTCAAAGGGGCCCCTATGGGGTCGCCTTTCCATATCCGGGGTTTCCTGGCTGGAAAGCTCTTAGTGCCAGAAATTGGAATCGATAGCTCTCCGCTGGTGTTAGACCAAAAATTGTGGTTGCGGGTACGTTGATGATTCATTTTCATTGTCAAGAAAAGAACTATTAGACCTGCTCCACGCAGAATCTAAACTCAACATTTCCAAAAGTGAATTTGCTGTTCCGGATGGAAGCTGATGGACAACTGCGATCTATGCGCTGTCACATCGTACGTAGAAACTGATGGATCACTCCACACCTCAGGTTACCGCAAAGAAAACATATTCTGAGTGTCAATCCTTACACTTTGAGGAGTAATCATCCTATCTCTACACAAAAGGAGTTCTGTCTGCAGTCTCTCGGTAAATCGAAGCCGAAAACGCGCTGCTGCTGAGTAGAGAGAGAGTTATCGAGCATCGACGGTAAATATATACCTGCTAGCGCTGTTTCATAAATGGATACCGGGCGTTTGGTGTATCGATGTCTGAAGCGACAAGAATCCAAAGAGAAAGGTATCAATACGGGCCACGGCGCGGGCACCTACACAATGACCTGGCGGGCCTCTCCCATACATTAAAAAGTGTATCTGGAGCTTCGTCCAAAGAGACAGCTTAAAAACACTCAGATACGCGCAGTGGCACACCAACCTACATCTACTTTGCAGCTCACGGCTTGTACCACACCCTAAGTTGACGGGGTAGAAGTCTCACCTTTGATAAAAATGTGTTGTCTACAGCGTACTCCATATTCCAGGTGTAGTGCCGTTTATTGTAATGGCCAAACTGGGAAATCGGTCTCAACCTGCTACATCGAACATCGAGTTGGCGGCTAGAAGACGAGACCATTTGTCCCAAGGAAGTGGCGTATGCATACGCTGGGATGCTCGGACATACTGCATGGGAGAAAACACGGATTGTTGGCATCTGCCCAATCAGAAAAAGGCCGTGAGTTGCTGAGCAATGCACTCAGATGAGGCGTAATCAACCGGCATATCGATTTGGATGCCATGCCAAAAATCACCGTTAAGGATTCAAGCGCGCACAACCAATCACGCGTGATGAAGAAAATACACTCAAAGCCTATTTGAGCTCGGATTTTGCCCAATCTCCGGGATCCTTTGTTTAACACGGTTAATTGATTAATTGTCTCGCGTACACTGCCCGTGAAGCCTCGACGACGACGGTGTAGGGACCAGTCTCGAAAATTCTTACGCATTAAAGTTTATATCCAAACGAATTTCGTCTTTTTCTATATATATATATATAACAGGATGTGTCCAAGAACGCAGCCTCGAGGAACTCTCTCAACCGCCACCACCGACGATTGGTACTGGCTAGAGACGGACAATCTGAAATCGCGATCCATGAAGTTTTCGATCCATTACATCCGCGATGAATGCGCAGTGAGTTCATTTTATTCGGGTAAGTGACTCTAGCGACTCAAATTCGTGGGAGACACTACACCCTATGCGTCCAACAGGCGATATTTGTCGCTACCACTGACAGCAAATGCGTGAGAGCGAACACTAAGCCACGTGAACGAAATTCTTCTTTCAGTTATCAGGTTTCTTTCGCAAGAAGCATAGCGAGGTGGTAGGTCTCAGGAAACACAAACCCATACGCTCAGGACAACGCTGCGGGATATTCAATCGGTTTGCTGAAACTGCGCACCATTTGGAGAACCAATGATCCTAGGCTATAGTTCCTATCCCGAAAAAGAACACAAATACAAGAAATGCATATTAATTGCGATCCTAAGACGGTCGACGTAGGCATAAACTGGAAGATCATAAAAAGTCACAGTCAAGGTTCCCTCTGGTACATCGCTGGTATCGTACGATGAAGCAAGTATACCTAATTGTCTGTTACTTCCTGGACCAATTAAATCCATGAATAATGAGAAGCATAATATGGCGAGGGAAAGGATACATACGTTTGTGGACACTGTTAATGTGCCTCTTCACGTGACCCTTTTTCCGTAAAGGCTTTGCCACAAATATCACATTTGTACTTTCGAAGTTCTAAACGGTAATAAAAAAATATCCAGATGGATTAAAGAGCACAGTGTATCCTGGATCTATACACGTTAATCTTCCAAGTAACAAATATATAGACCTAGAAGGACCTTTTCATTAGGGAAAGGCATGCTTTTCCAAAGACAAATAAGAAAACTAAAACTTTAATTAACACAGTGTCCTCTCCAAAGTAAAGAATCTATCTGTAGGCAAATTAATACAGAGCACTCCCGAAAGGATCATTTTTGCCTCAATCCCTGATGAACATGGTGACTCATAGTCTGTTTCCTCTTTGCAAGTATAAATCCATTTGAAATAACCGCACTTTTTGCATGATGCAAAACTGCCCTAAGAGGAGAAATATTCGACTAGAACGACAATTTAATCTTTCATTTGCATTTTCTGTCAGCTATAAAACCAGATCTGTGATGGCTTTAAATAAGGACATGGCCAGAGCAATTAAAGAAAGCGCTGAGCTTAACTCTAACTTCGCCTCTCAGATAGATTTTTTGATTTACGTTTCGCGTTCGCAGCAATTGAGTTCACTTTAACGCAGATTGGGGAAATATAAGCCTACGTATTTTAAAAAAATCGCCGACCCTTAAAAATCAAATCGAGTACTCGTGGTTATTTAACTATCATGGGAGTGTCGTCGGTTGTGTCATATGTCAATTACTCCTAGTTCTGACATGAAAGGCGAGATGTGCATGAACTAAACTACTTAATTACCGAACTGGAAGATTAAAATGCCAGGCACAGGCGGAAATTCAAATAGATAGAGCTTAGAACAGTCTGTGAATACATCAAATGGCAATTATTTGTTCTAGAGACGCAGACTATGCAAATAGGAAGGATATCGCAAAATATTCCATCTACATTAGGCATTCAAACAATGCCAGTTCAAGCAAACAAAAACAGCGGGATACATCGGTACCGAAAATTGCGACTGCCTGCTATCTGCCTCTTTGTGGTTTATAAAATGTAGAACGGGCAGTGAATAATAAATCCATATCGAGTAAACATGCTCAAAAATCAAGTCAAACAAATGAAAGGTGTCAGTTTACATCAAACCAACTCATCAACCGCCCGTAGCAAGTAATGAGGACAGCCACAGTCCCAGGGCACAGTGGTGGCTCGGGTGTAGCGTTTATAGTGAATGGGGCTACGCAGTCTCCCACATAGCCCTCCCCCGAACACCCGATTCCAGTGGCAATAGAGGGTGAAGGGTGGCAAAATTATGTATACCGAGCATTGACGTGCTCACGAACACACAACACAATCCGTAATGCAGGGGATCTTGGATATCCCATTGAAGGAAATGGCCTGAGATGCCAAAGAGAGCCATTACAGACTAAAGCAAAGTCTTGCGTTCAGGAGTTATCCGTCATTTCGCGATCACGTAAGTCAAGGTCTTTTAAGCAACAGACGATTTGTTATGAGGATAGCGTGCATTACAAAGGTTCCTTCATTCCTCTATCTCCCAGTACCAAAAATATGTCCTATTTTTCACACTGATTGTAATAGTATCGGGTGGAGCGGCGCAGCGCCTCAAAGAATGCCTAAACCAATAGCGCAGACATCTTACATTGGAGATATAACGTAACAGCACGATCGGCAGCCAGTCAACCCTGTCATTGGGCATTTGATAGGCGCAGTTAGGAAAAAATTCAGAAAGTCCGAGACCTTGAGGCCTTGAGGCTTTCCTCTGGTGCATAAACTGTGAAGAGGATGTCTTAAAATGGGAATAAATCAGTCTATTTTACGACTGAAATAATGCAACCAGTAAAAGAGAGGATGCGTACTCTTATGGATAGCGTCGATATGGTTCTTCGGTTACCATTCTCTGCGAAGGCCTTGCCGCAAACCTCACAGGTATGCTCTCGCAGTTCTGAAAACATGTTTTTGCACTTTTGAAAAGTAGGCTTTTCCGGTTGTTAGTAAATTATAGCCGCAAAATTTACAATCGTTGCCTGTTCAGTAAATACCAAAATTATTAAATCACCTGCATTCAGGATTCTGCGGCAAGAACGTAATATTTAATTCAAACCAGGGAAAAAGGACAGGTCTGGCGAGTAAGATGGGACTGTGGTAATATGATTGTTATGGATGAGACTAAATGAAGAAAAGGAGCGTCAACGTAAGCCTAACCCTATTCAATATTTTCGTTAGGATTAGCATTAATTTCCGAATTATTAGGGTCGCCCAATAGTTTTTTTTGCCTCGATAAGCGTGCAGATTGCGAGATCCAGGGTTTTATCTCACGTCGACCAATATGCACGATATCATTCCTAGATGACCAGTCTCACTTTTTATTCTGACCATTGACGGGAGTAAGAATGAGGTCGGATCTGCGCAATCTTGCATTATCAGTGCTAAAAACGGATGCGTTTTGGAACTACTCGCGGCATCCTAAGTATCTCTTTTGGAAATTTGCCGTTTTCCACCCGGTACTTCGGTCTTCCTACCGCCAACAAAATATTGTGAGCGTTCTAACCCGGCAAAACGAATGCTAACCCTAAAGAGCATAATGGATAGGGTTAGAGTTATGTTGGCATGTAGTACGCCGCGTATTTCCTACTGGATCTATCCCGATTTTGGGTCACATATTACGCTCTGCCGATTCTGCCATCAACAACTATATGACCAGCAATTATTTTATTATCCGGTAGGTATGATAATAGAGGCTCATTCTGCAAAACGTTTGAAAATTTTTAAAATGACATTCTGTCAAACAACTGAAAAATTGTCTAGAGCATCAAATTACAAGCAGAAAGACTGAAAAACTGCGTCCGCAGCATGCAAAATTGTTCTGTATTTGTAAGCGTGGGTTGCCTGTGGGCAGTTTCTGAACATAACACCGTTTTTCCATAGTAAATGATCGATTTCAGCTCAAATATTCAAACAAATTTTGCCCGGAGCCGAAATACTTTTGTTTCCGAGGCTTAACGCCACATTCGCGCATTTACTTCCGACGAAATCCAAAGAGGGCGGAAGAAAATACGTGGCACTTCTTCCAGACTACGGACGTGGTAGTTGTGAAGATGCTGCGGTTTGAATAAAGGCAGGGAAATTTCTTCTACAGTCCCGTCGTACCTTCCAGGCATGTACATCGCTAAATGGTTTGCATAACATATTGAGAGTGCCGGAAACAACGGCAGGCGAGTTACACATTATCAAGTTGGCTCAAAACGGATATCAAAACCAAAACATACGAAACGAAAGCACCCGCGTAAAGGACCGCCCATCGCCTGCTTACACTCCTGATACGAATACAAGTGAAAATAAAACTTTCGATGGATCCACCGCCGTCCCTCCTGAGGCGTAAAAATGACAGCTTTCGACCGTTGGGAAACTGTCTGGCCGCGTGCTCTAATACCTCACTCGAACCCATCCAAACATCAA